>JAAOAR010000103.1:0-79655 GCA_013395995.1 Fusarium pseudoanthophilum | reverse complement strand
AATTAATATTATAATATATATATAAATTTAATCTTAATATTAAAGCAGCTTATTATAGTGTTTTACTAAAATAGTATAGTAGTATATTAGTTAGCTAGAAATCCTACTAGTAGCGTGCCTTAAGACCCCCCCTACCCGGGTAGGTAGTCACCTTCTGCTTTCTCATTTCTTCTGTGACGTTTTATACTCTCATCTTTTCATTTCTTTTCTTCCTCTTCCATCACAACCACCCCTCTGCTTCCTCACACCAGCACCCAACAACACACAAAATGTCTTTGTCGATCCCCCTCAAGTCATCAGACATCGACCCGTATGACGAAGATGCTCGACGACAGTGGATAATAAACTACCTCAAGGCGGAGGGAGTTTACCACCAGAGCAGTTATGAAGCAAGCTATGATAACTGTGTGGAAGAAGTTGCAAAGAGTATTTCGGACCACGACGGATTCACTCGAGTCGGGCATCTGTACTTTGAGTACCATGTCGACAGGGTTATGTGGCAAGAGACTTGTAAGCTCACGTTTGATACTGCCAAGAAATTCACTGACCTCTTCAGTTAACGAAAGTGAAGATGGCATGACTCCCGAGTGGCCTTGGTCAGAGTCTCCCAACCCCAACGACATGAGCCAGGGCCTCTCCCATATGTATCGGCAATGGCGCATCGACTATCACCAGCCAGTCGATCTGGAGGAATCCATTACTCCTTTTCCTACTGTAAGGATGATCTCCTGTTCAGAAGAGCCAATACTGACTCCGCTTAAGTGCATGGTGTCTCAACCCTCGCTGGCGAAGCGACGGGAGATTTGGGGTGTCATTTATGGTGATAAACCACACAGCGGCATTGTCGTTGGCCCTTTAGAAGTCACTCTTCCCGCAAATATTGACTTCCACCGTCTCGTCTTAGGAGAGGGAAACAAGCTGTACGACAACCTCTGTCGCCTTATCGGCCCTGTACTCGTCCTAACTTGGACCGTCGTCTACAACAAAGCCTCAACCCTCATCATTGGCATCAATCCCCTTTTTAACGTCAGCAAGAAATCGCTCTTTGTGTATCTGTGCGTGCGACGACTCTGGGTTTATCTCCTTCGGTGGTTGAAGACTATCGAACACGGCTACGAAAGTACGATTGTGGAGTATCTTGAGGAGGCCCTCACCGAGGCGATCTCAAATGCGCAGTCTGATGATTTTAATGTTTGATGGACCTGTGGGGCTTGGAGTGAAGGGGCTGATGGAGACTCAACCTCCAAGGGAAGGCAGAGATATTGGAAACGAGAGAGGTTTGGAGGATGTCAAGTGCGGCTCGTCGCATTTCTTGACGAGATTGGCTGCAGCCAGCCAGCTTGAACGCCTAGCACCAAAAGTCACTCTGGACTTTGATGAGACAATCATTGACGTTGTGATGAAGCAAATTCAGTCACTCTGGACTTTGATAAGACAATCAATTATCTGACGGTCAAAGAAATTCTATGGAGCTTGTCATGTTGTCTTGTTTGTTGTTTGTGAATAGTCCTAGAGTCTGCCAGAGCTACGAATACACGGACCAGGACGGATGCAAATTGACAATGACATTTTGGACATGCAGGTGACACTTGACATGTCGATTTCCTTTAATTACTAGCTACAGAAAGTGATCTTGAGTTCCCATACTCCCCCATGAGCTCACTCGATCCATTGCCCATATTTCAAAACACTTTTGATCGAGAAACCTGCAGCGAGATGGTTCTCAGGGCTGTTACTCTTGCCAGGAACGAGACGCAGATCTGTTTGTGTCAGAAGATTGCTGTGGAATGGAAACCAGCGAACTTACCATGAAACTTGCCTAAAAGCGAGAAGCTACTCGGGCTCCTCCTTTTTGATCTGGCGCAGAGGCGTCTGTGGCGGCAACTCATCCTGTTGAGAGGAAAGGCTGGCCTGGGGAGGACGGGATGCCGGATCGTCGACCACTGGCTGAGAAGGTCTGCCCATTCTGATGGCGTGTCCCTCAGGAGGAGACGCCCCGTGCTCCACCATGTTCCGGGCAAGCCCACGATCCATGTCCTCGACAGGACGGCGGCCAAGGCTTGAAGTGATGCGGACAGGGCAGCCAGCTTGCTTAGCTCTCGCAACAGCCTCATCGTCTCGATACGTGAACTGGTAAATGATGTCCCTTCCGGGACGGCTCATTCTCATCTGTCGAAAATGATGGAGGATGTCCATTTCCTCATCACTCACTCCCCAAACTCCATACCCGGGTCGCATCGAACAGAACCTGTTCTCCGGTACATTCGGGATGGGGTGAAGGTCTGCCAACTCCAGGATCGGCCCCCGCGCGGTAGTGTACTCCCGAAGTTCGGACTCGGCTGAGAACCGTACATGCTACATCTTGTTAGTTTGTTGACCGCGATACGCTTGGCTACAATCGATCACAACTCACATGATTCGGGACACCAAAATTCTCCTCGAGGTCCTCAGTTGCTCTGACGTTATCTTGACGTTGTTCGTGGTGAATTTGATAGTCGGGGCGTCGGTCGCGTCGTCGCCGTCGGCTACGATTACTGCGAGGCATGGTTGAGGTAATGAGAAGAGAGTAGTAGATGAGAAGGCTGGGTTCAATTGTGCTGCTTTGAGAATGGAAGTCAACGAAGTTGTATTGGCAAAGGGCACGGTGGTTTGTCAGCTGTGTGTCACTCGAGTGAAATCCCCTTCACACCATCGATTCACTGGCCCAAAACAACCGCAGTGCTCAATTTAAGCCTGAGGCAAAGAGCTTGCGTCAGTTTCCCTGTGAGTGGGTGTCCCTCACTTCTCAGCTCCGGCTTCCCCCAAACATCCTCTGCAAAGATCGCATCTGCCTTGTCTTGGCTTTTCTTCGTCTCCTTTTCTTTTTTTTCCTCTTCAAATTCCCATACACATCCTAAACCTTCGTCAAATCATCCAGCATTGATACAATGTCTTCCAATGACAACAGTCGATGTAGAGTCGCTCTCCAAGACTTCCAGGGCTGGGAATCCATGTACCAGACTGCCTTAAGATCTATGGATGAGACTGGGGCTGACTCTGTGGCTGCTGGTGTTTGCGTCCCAGGTACGTTCCAACTTATGGTTATTGATACAAGTACTTATCCTGTTGCAAAGGCGTGGAAGATCTCGCTGCGATGATCATCATCTACCGCGGAGGTTCCTTTCATTTCTTCGAACCCCTTGAAGTTGTCCACGGTACGTTAAACAACAGTCTCATTTTAATACCATACTAACGATGACACGGCCAATGGCAACAACTAGCTTTACCTCCCAGCCTTCCAGAACGAAGCATGGTGGAAAGGAAGGATACGCCTAGCACCAACAGTCACTCTGAACTTTGGTGAGACAATCCTGCATTGAGCTTGGGGTGTGAAATCTTGTACTCTTTGCAGACTTTCTCTTGTAGGCAGGGCGTGTAGCGTAGATCCTTGCATGGTGAACAGCCCCATGTGACGGAAGAACCTCGTGACATGGTGACGCTGATCTGCCAAATCAAAAGGATTGACTCTGAAGGAACCAAAAGGCATGGCGGTTGTAGTGAGAGGCATCTTTGATTCGGATTGTCACGACTCGCTGTGGCGTGGTGAGTGGATCGAGACGGAGGGACAGAAAGAAAACGATGTTGAGATATTCAGGGGGTTGGTACCTATTGTGCTACTTACTTGCCCCACCAAGGCGCCTACAAGTGAATGACTACAGCGGTGACTCACTGACCTGCGGGCTCTGAACAAAATTCTCTTCTTTTTCAAAGCGATCTCCTTCTCTCCTTCTTTCAACTTGTCAATAACACCTCCCTTCCTCCTCTTCACCCTGCATTCAAGAATGAGCGACAAACAATCCAGCTCGGCCCCAGAGCCTCGCGTCGAGATTGAATGCCCAGATGGGTATGTCATAGGCACAACAAACAAACCTGAGGTCTTTGGAGCCATCCTAGCACGAGAATCTGGACCCTACGAAGGCATCCCTCGATATGTGCTATCTAAACCTGAACCTGAATCTCCTGCCACTGGTAAGACAGATACCTCCTCATGGGAAGCCATACTAATGGAATAAAAGCCGAGCCAACCATCATGTCGCTCGCTTCTCAGCTCGGCCACGTCATCCAAAAGATTGAGATCCTTGAGAAGGAAAAGAAAGATCTCATGGAGAAGATCCGCGCCCGCGGGGGAAAGATTCGGATACCTAAGGACTAGACAGCGGTCTGCAATGCTTTAAGATTGACGTCGATGACGTCGAGGAATTTGATTTGCGAACGGAACGAAATGGGATGGTATGGGAGCTGGCAGTTTATGCAATACACTGAGGGCTCCAATTCGATTCCACATTTGCCTTGTCTCAAGTCAAACATACATTCTTGTGATAAGCTTTGTAATAAGGCCTAAAGAACGACTTACCGCAAGTTGTCAGAGTGTGCCCTCATCAACCAAGTTAAAAGTGTGTATGGCACAGTGGAGTCGTTCGTAGGCACGGGTGTCACTCACAGTAAAGTGATAGTTATCATTCTTCTTCCATCTGCTGTGCTTTCATTAAACAACATACTTGATACGGTCAGTGCATTTCAGATTCTCTTGCCAGCGTTGCCGTGCGTAATTTGCGACAGTAAGTCACCTGAATACCACATTGTACACATGTGGTGACTCGTTCTTGATGAACATCTCACTTTGAAACAACCTACCTAGTCGGCGATGGTCAAAGATCGCATGTCACGAGCCAACCTGGTAGCCTTATGTTAAATAATAGAATTCAAGGCATCTTGTACCGCGAGCTGAGCCGGTTGCGGGACTTGTATCCAGCTTAGCCTCGAGAATCAGTCATGGCCGAGCGAATATTCAATGACTATCTTCCAATCTGGCCGAAATGAGCATGCTTCTGAATTGCACTCAACAAGCCCACGCTGTAAGTAACCCACTGTACAAGTGGCCATAGGTATATAAGGGGTTTCAATTCACCACTTGTCACAACACCCGCAAAGCCAGACCCCGGGGCGACCCGAGTTGCCACGTTAGGGGCATTCGGAGAGCCTGTGGCCTAGGTAGCGGAGGCTTGAACCGGTCTTTTTTTGCGTTTTGGACCTCAGGGCCACAGGTTCGAATTCATCTGCAATGGCCATACAGACTTGATCACTTTATCTTTTTATGATGCAACCCATGATATGTGCAATTGTAATAGTCGCCTTCTACGGAGTACCAATTTTGCATGAGACTATCTCGTTCTGGGGTCAAGAAGTCCATCAAACCAACGCTGCTCTACAGCATCATCGCAACAGCTGTGGACGCGTTCCAGCTGTCTTTCACGAACTTCGCAGGCATCACAGAGAAGGCGACGGCGGATTGATTGGATTAGATGTCGTACGTATCTCCCGACACGGCAGAGTATCCATTCTGGTACAAGTTGCCAGAATTTCGAATTCGTTTGCCATGCTGGACAAGCCACATCTGAATGCTCCTTGCGTTAGAAGCTGAACTCCACTGATATCCATTTATGGTGATTCGAAAGGGCCTTGGAGGCAGGTTTGAATGCGGAGATGGAACTGAAGAGAGGTAGCTTGACTGAAGCTCAGGAACACTGTTCAACTCCGCCTTCTGTGTAAGTGTGAGTGATGTGCAGGCAAGAGCCTCGATCCTATTTGGGACAACACATTCTCCATCATTGGTTCCTTTGAATTAAGCATAGTCGGTCATTCCACGTGTGCCACGTTTTCTCCCTGCGAGATACGCATCAAGGAAGGTGATATCAGCTTTTCTGGGGCATGATGTCGCACTCGTCTAAGGTATGAGGCGGAATTGGGAGGGATATGGCAGTCTGACATGAGTTATTATCAAGGTTCAGCGGCCAGATATCCGTCAAGTAGAAGTATTATTTGATTTAGCCCCCCAGCCTCATACCATACCGCAGCTTGTAACAGTTATGGCCTTGCAAACAGGACATCCTTCTCAGCATCATCAGTTTTCGTTGATGATCCCGCCTCGCCGAAGTGTTCACTCTGAATGGCGGAAATGCCGGCACATCGTCAGATTCATATTTAGTACCTAACTCATCATTTACTCATTTGACGTACCAGGCACCATCCCATGTCACTGAGATTTGTCAGAGTGGTCGGTTGTGTTGATCGGTGGAGCGATCCCATGGACTCTCTACACTCTGTAGCCTAAGGGACGCTAGTACTGCCAGAAATTCCAAGAGACCCAATATTCCTCCTCATTCCCCCCTCCACATCAAAGTCACTGCCGCCAAACCTGCACTCGATTGGCTGATTAGAATCAGCACACCACAACACACAGACACAGACACGAAGAGACACACAAAGCGACTATGAGCTGATACGGTCTCTGTGACCCATCAGAGGTTAACCCCTTTGATGAAAAGGCTCGGATCCAGTGGCTGAGTGCCTACCTACGAGCAGACGGGCGGTATTTTGAGGAGCGCTTGATCAAGAGGTACCGCCTGGCGGTGAAGGCCGTCAGTACCAAGGTGCATGCCAAGGCGACGGAACAGGGCATTGAGACTCATGACGTGGGCAAGGTATTCTTTGAGTACCACGTCGACAAGACTGTGCGGATGGACATCTGTAAGTTCATGCATTTTTCATGTCATCTGAACAATGCTAACTATATTCACAGACAAGCCCGCCGCAACGATCGGCCGGGGAACTGACTGGCCTTGGAAGGAAATGCCCGATTCCAAGGACATGAGCGAGGACAGCTCCGTCTCGTATCGAGCCTGGCGTGTAGAGAACAACTTGCCTGTCCCCGAGAATCCCGTTCACGATCCAACTGCTCCGCCTACCCAACTGCGGTAAAGTTCGGGTTTCAAAAGAGGCTTCAGCCCCCAGGCCACAAAGGTAAAGGACACCAATAAACACATACAGGCAACATACTCGTCACCTACACAATCGCCTAAGATCTTGCTTTTTAACCGCCTACCCAACAGGCCCAAGTGTCCACCGATGAGACTTAATCCGGAGAGAGGGGTGGCTGATGCCCAAGCGCGGTGTACTCCGGCAAGGCAATGTTCTGTCACCGGTATTAAGATGATGGCAAGTCTGGCGTGTGCGATATTTGCACGGAATGTGGTTTTCGATACGTCACGCGAGCATTGTTGAAGAGGCCAAGGGTGAGAGCTAAAAGGGGGCTGCGAGTACGATACCTGAAACCAATACAAGGAATATTGATCTCCCACAGTGGATGATTGCTGTTTCGATGTCAATCAGTGAGCAATTTAAGAGCATCTTTTAACTGTTATATCTGACTCCTTATCATCAAAGCATTGCTGAAATGCGCTCCTCGATGATTGCTACGTAAACATCGGGTCACAGTCCGCTAAGGAGTCCACGTTCAGTCTTCGACAATCAACAAGCCCCTTACTGTTTCTAAAGGATCACTGATACTACACATACAGTCCAGCATGTAAGCCTTCCAGAGAACCAGCTCATAGATAAACGTAGTTATGATGAACGCAAATTTCCTTATTCTGATATCAGTAATCGTCAACAAGTGGAGTGGCAAAGATATTCAACTATCTCGTAGTTCATGGATAACTGATGTTACTACTCTCAAGTAAGTAAGTTTGAAAGCCCGTAAGTTCTGAAGCAATTGTGAGTCTGCTAGTTCAATGGGAACGATCAGGTCCAAGGTGATCCCTCGTACATCGATCGACTTTTTGGTTCCTCAAAGGTCTCACGTGACATGGCACTTGCTCTTAGCGACAAACTGACGCAGAGGCCCTCTTGGTGTGCCCGAGTCAGTGTTTAGCATCACAACAGCCGCATGCTTCCTCTCGCTCTTGCGCTCTGTTTCTCACGCGCGTTTCCCTCTTTTTTTTTCTGTTTACCAGCTTTTAACGAAGACTCCTACCGCTGAGAAAATGAGTTTCCAGCGAGACACTTTCGACCAATATATCCAGCGCTTCCATCCTGACTTGGTCCCTCAGATTGAGGAGATGCGGAAGGTATCTTACTACCTCGTCTGCGAGAGATACCACCGAGAACGTAGCTTTCTCGAAGTCCCTACCGTGTACTTTGAGTATATGGTAGACAAGACGCTATGGCACGACATTTGTAGGTTACTCAGCCTCGTGAAATTTGCAGATACTAACCTTCCTTTAGTTAGACGCTACGGTGTCCGTCCGGCTCCCGCTTGGCCTTGGAAGCCAGGGCCTGACGATAAAGACATGAGCGGCGGCATGTCAGGGTTTTACCAGGACTGGCGAATTGAGAATGGTTTACCCATCGCTACGCCTCAGCAAGAGGTAGACAGCTCGAGCGATCTTTGGATCACTCGAGTGAAACCCCCCGTGGTCGTTGACCAAGCTTTACGGGAGATCATCTGGCAGGAGTGCTTTGGCGCCACCCAGCACACTGGCTTTATTCGGGGTCCCTTCGCCCTTAATCTACCTGCATGGGTGGATTTTGAGAGCCTTGTTGTTGGAGAGGATGGATGTGGCATTGAGGCCATCAACAACGATATTGTTGAGCCAGGTCTGGTTATCTCTTGGGAGGTCTACGGCGCTGCTTCACTCGGGCTTGTCGTCCCACTTGGTCTTGTCATCGGCTCTAAAGATGAGGCAAGTCTGGCGCTGCCCCAGGTCCAGCGCAACCTGCTCACACTTTGGTGTGATGTTGTCGCTTGGTTCTGTGAAGTTGTTGCGGGCGGAACAGTGACCCTGGCTTCTTATTTGCGGGTAATGCAAGTCACCAGCTACTCCATGGAGAGGACACCGTTTCACAAGGAAGCTGAGACGTTGTGGCAAGAGGCCCTCCAAGCGCCTCAGCAATTCGCCGCTCAGGCCCGCGCAAGACGCGAGACCATCCGGGAATGGTACCCGATGGTTCGACAGATTACCGACAAGCCTTTCGGAGAGGCGGAGCAGGAGCTTGCCGCTCTGATTCTGAGCAACGATGCCGACCTGTTCGAGCGTAAAAGACGTCTGGCTATCGTTCGCGAGATCTGGCTCTACGACTCCAGGAAGCTGAAGGTCATCCGCCGGGCTTTTAATTGGCTCGCATACTTCTCGAGCACTCTTGAGTCTTCTGTGTGAATCTGGGATGGGGTGGCAGCTGAAGCCAATGCCTGTTGGGAGGGGATAATGAGTTACTGATAGATTGGTGTCTCGAATCGAATCATATTCAATCTCCACGACTCTGGAGTTTCACGTATCTTGAAAACCATGTAATGCTGCCGTTCTCGAGTCAACTGAAAGGCAACGTCTATTCAGTGACCTAGGTTTATTCATGAACTTTTGTTTAACCATAGAGTAACATCCAGACTTCCTTCTGAGACAGTCTTTTCCCGTGGCGGTCATGTCTATTCTTACTAATAGACTCCTGGAACATTCTTATCCACGTCTAAAGTAGTCCGGAAGTCAACGTCAGGGTTGTTTCAAGCGGTTTTATACGTCTAGAGAGCCCAGAATACTTCCTGGGTGCTGTGAGGCTTGTCCAAAAGGAATATAGTATTAGTGGAAAGAAAAGATCTTATTTTCTACGGTTTGTAGTCGCATGAAACCTAAGCGGTGATGTAGCAGTCTTGAAGTATATAGAGATTGAACATCCGGGGCAAAGGTCAAAGATTTCGTTGATGGTGGATGACGGGACATACCTACTGAGCAGTAAAGTCCCCAATGGTTTCACTAGCTGTTTGCCTCGACTTCACTCCCCGCGTAAACCCACTCCGACTGTTTGATCCAAGGTGAATGGATGTGACTTACTGGCTTTGGGTCACACAAACCCCACCCACTCAGCGTTATTTTGGCTCTTCGCCCACCCAAGTAAAATTTCTTCCTCACAACATCCACCTCCAACGGAAGCGGTAAGCAAAATGTCTTTGTTATTTGTCATTGAAAATATCTAAACTGCCGCAGCTAACAAGATGGATGCGACCGACATCCGGAGTTGCCATGATGTCAACGGCCATGGCCGCGAGACTGCCCTATTTATCCTTAATGGACGACCTCCCAGCTCAAAGGACATTTCCGCTAGCCCTGGCCTCGCCTGTCTCGTCGTTGTCTTGAGACGCATCTACGCTCATCTCCTTTGCCACCCTGGGGCTGCGCCTTTTCTCAACTGGGTGAAGTCATCGGAACAAGAAAATCCGATCCTGCGTGTCGCATGGCACCCATTTGGGGATTATCCGGAGGAGATTGAGCGAGCAACCATGTCCATGAACAACTTGGTCAAAGAGCTCGCTTCCAAGGGCTTCTCACCCGACGAGTCATTCAACACGCTCTGCGAATCGTCGCTGATGAAAAAAACCTTTTGGGCTCACCAAGGCATCCGTGTCGTCCGTCCTCCCGCCAACATGGGAAGCCAAGACATGGCTGGTAGCTATCTACATGCCGACTTGCTTGACTTCCATCCTACTCAAAAGCCAGGCCAAACCCTACAGAGCTTCGTCGATGGGTTTTTCAATGAGACTACCGCGAGACCTCCCATCATCCGCATCCTTTATCACTCTGATGCGATTCAGCCCATTGATTTCAACAGCCTTCGAGGCTTCGCCCCCCCAGTTGATGGCAACTCTACTATCGATGGTAGAGAGAAGAAGTATCTACTCCTGGCGGTTGTTCGCCTCAACGACGCCAACCACGAGAATGACTACGTCCGTACGTATTCGGTCCATGGGCCCAACATCATCGCGGAGTATGAACCTCCATCGTTCATGGCTCATCGATGGTCTGTTATGGATGCGCCTGTCAAGTACATGCTCATTTACGGACTTCACGAGCTATGGAGCGCTGCCGTGATTGAGATGGCTGGTTGTCCTGAAATATCCACTTATCCAATCTCTCGAGCAGAACTCACTTATGCTCGCCATATTGATGATCGCTTCAAAGTTCTGATGCAGTCACTGGAGGCACCCGAGTCCGAGTCGGCAACGACTGACACCGAGCTTGATGGAGGCTCTCGGCAATTTGTACCAGAGTACAAGGACCACCGTATTGATTCTCGTGGGTTCTATAACCCAAAGTCCGCTTTGGACGTTAAGGAGAACTCTCCTGGGTATGGATCAGATCGACCCTACAAGGAATAGCCAGTACTTGCTGGCAAGGGTTATGGAACTGAGATCGGAGAAGATTGCCTGGGTGAGGCAAGGAATGTATTTGCTCTTAGACTACAAATAGTCGCTTACTTGATACTATAAATAATGCATTTCCTATCCCTGGCGTCTTGTTTGTATCTCGTATACGTGCCTGAGGGTAGTGAATCTTAATGGCGACCACCCACCCCACATCCTTTTCTACCAGATTTCGGGCTCAATTGAGTCAATTCCTGGCTGTGGACTGCACTCCACAGATGTAGCCAAGCTCTTCGAACAACTCTGCGGTGAATGAGCGATGTCGCCTGGCTGAAGATTTGAGGGCTCAGCAAGCTCACCTTCTTCAAACGCTGCCTGCCGACGGCATTGCGGCTTCAGGGGCTGAGCTGACGGTGGAATCAATGCATTGAGGTCTGAGGATGCCGATACCCCTACAGGCAAGGAAACTCTAAGGCTAAAGGGAATTGATTAGGCGTCGAGGAACATCGTAGTTGTTACTAATTAGATACTACCGGATCAGTCAGGCGAAGACAGGTAGCTTGGATTATTGCAATACGTCGACAGAAATCGATGGATGGAAACAGGCCTGGGAGGAACAATAGGTTAACGCCATTTTGACCAGTCACCGATCCAAGCATTTGATGACAATTAAACGAAAACACAAATTGACAGCATCACAGGAGAAAGGCCATGCAGTATTTCCGAGTTTAAAGCAGCTTAATGTGATTCATGTACGATGCCGGCGCTGACGTGAAGGTCAAGATTGCAAGAGATTAAAGAATTACAAGAGCATTTGACGTTATCAGATTTCATCAATTTCCGAGTGTAATGCCTGATCTACGGTTGGTGACTTTGCAGGCATGCTTCGGCGCGAATATGAATAAAGGAGATTTTACAATGTTAGGCGATTTGCATTTGAGAATGAGGAGCCAGTTGGCAGTGATAGGTACCTACCTACCTTAGGTACCTACCTAGGCAATCCCCATGCAAGCATTCAAGCACAAGGTAACCCCGCATTAAATAATGTGCCTTGATTTCCAACACCAAATTTCTTTTTCTTCACAACACAACGCAACGCAACGCAACGCAACGTAACGCAACGCAACGAAACAACAACGACCTTTTCAGAATTTCTCACAAATCAAACAAAATGGCCTTTTCAAGCAATCCGAAGATCTTCGACCACTCCAGTATTGACTATGTCAAAATTGGACCTCGTCGCGCCCATATGAAAGCGTTCTTTCTTCACCTTGGTCTCTGGAATGAGGAGAAGGTAAAGATATTTCGCGAGTTTGCTGAAGAGAAATCTTGTGAATTGGTGTATGGCGCAGGGCATGATCAAGTCAATCAAGTTTTCTTCGAGTACATGGTTGACCAGATCGTTTGGTTTAACCTTATTAAAGACCGCAACGCGCTTGACCAGGGTCATGACTGGCCTTGGACACCCGATGCTCTGCCTGATAAGACAGACGTGACCACCGATGGCCCGTCTGGCTATTTCAAATGCTGGTTGCGGTACAACCTGCAATCCAAGGCTCCCACCTCGCATCAGGGCATTGCCGGAGCTCCCTCCAACGATTCAAATGGCTCCGAGACTGCCCCTGTGCAGCAGACACCAGAGCCCGCTTTCGAAGGGCAGGCACGACTTCCACTTGCTGAACAACAGAGCCATGATACAGACTCTTCAATCTGGGCCCCTAAGCCTCCCGCCAACAATTCGGTCGACATCTCCCGGGTTGCCACTGCTTTTGCAGACATCAACCTGGGAATCGGAGAAGAATGGAAAGGAGAGGGAGAAGGCCACCTCTGGAACCGCGGCATCTGACTTCAAGGCAAAACGATTAGATGAGAAGATCGGTTACGCGTGCGCCACCTACGACAATGAGGTGATTGAGGTGGAAATACAGCGATCCCACGTCAATCATAACAAATTCTTGGATGCCACGGCGAAGACTGAGGGAGCTGGATGTCCGCCAGATGACTGGCAGAATTTCGTGGACGAGGAGAACAAAGGTGGCAAACCGCTGATTGGAAGTGACCGAGTATACATGGGCTACTTTCCATCCGGAGGATGCTTACAGATGGGGCCGCGATGTCTTTGACAAGATCGACATATATGCCAACAACATAAGTTTTGAAGGTCAGACTTGATATATGGTAGTGGAATACAAGCAGCAGGGAGTTGACCTCTCAGCAAAGACACAACATGCGATTTCGTCGGATGTCAGGTATCAGCCCGGAAGTACGTCCATGTTTGACTGATGGCTTACGAATGGGATGACCTCGGTCATTGACCTACTGTTTTGGAGGTGGGAATTGGTCGTTTGAGCTTGTGGCGGAAGGGCAGAGAGGACTGGTTAATTGACAGGGATGAATACAATCTTGGTTGGAGGCACTGAACAGTTTCCTTATCGCTACGTGATGTTTCTATGACAAGTGAACAATTATTGGCTCATTAAACGTGTAGAAGGACTTCTCTGTAAACGGTGCAATGCATCGGTTGAATGTCTTATGGCCTTTGCCGGAACCACAGGCCGGTCATACGTGCGGCTCGCACTGTTCGCACTGGCTGCCCATAGCCAAGTTGCCCAGTTGCCCCCACTACGGATATTTCACCACAACACACATATCTCGTACACATGTAAGAAATCCTCTCCAGGAGACGAATACGCTAACTCTTTGAAGTTTCCAAAATGACTGAAGATATCCGAAATCGCTACAATATCCGCGGTCCCCAGGCCGACATTGTTGCCGCTATCCTCGAAGGCCGCCCTCCCCAGTTCTCCAGCAGAGACGCAAGGCCAGGCTTTGATTGTCTGATTGTCGTCCTTCGGCGTATCTTCAGTCACATCATGCTCGGCCCCGTCCCCGCGATAGACTGGCTGGCAGATTCAGAGAAAGAAAACCCCATTCTGCGTTATGCCTGGGGCTTGTTCGGTGACGAGACAGAGGTTGAGAGTGCCAACAGAGCTAGACACCAAGTCTTTGACGAGCTTCATAGCAAGGGCCTCGATAACCAAGGTTCCTTTGAGGAACTCTGCAACTCGTCACTTATGAACAAGACCTTCTGGTCGCAGTCTGAATTCAGACTCACCGGTTACCATGTGGACATTGACACAAGGAAGCCGGTTGAAGTTTCCCACGATGAGCTCGCCGACACAAGTCTGGTGAAGCTCAATCATGTGGACCACCCTGGTCGGCGCCTACATGAGGCTGTCAATGGGTCCTTTGGTGTTA
Organism: Fusarium pseudoanthophilum; assembly: GCA_013395995.1. Classification (NCBI taxonomy): domain Eukaryota; kingdom Fungi; phylum Ascomycota; class Sordariomycetes; order Hypocreales; family Nectriaceae; genus Fusarium; species Fusarium pseudoanthophilum. The sequence continues at coordinate 65,386 of JAAOAR010000103.1, read as the reverse complement.
AAACCAAGAACGAGAAGAAGCTCTTGTTGCAACCGCACAATCCGCGGATCGTTCGGCTTATGTATACTCCCAGCCCTAACGAGACCATCCGCTTTGGCTACGACATGCTTCGACATCTTGAGGTTCCTATCATTGAATTTCATCCTAATGATCCTGAAGCCGGTGTGATAAAGGGATGGATCCGGTACTCTCTTCTGGCTGTTGTTCGCTTGAGAGATGAGCAACACCCAACAGAGTTCGTTCGCACCTACGGAGATCGAGGTGAAAATCTCATCGGTGAGCGAGAACCTCCATCAATCGTGGACAACTGCTGGTCGATCAACGATCAGCACGGTAAGTACATGATGTTCTATGGTGTTATGACTGATGGCCATGACCTCCCAAATGCGCAATTCCCAGAAGTCTCTCTGCCGAGTCTAACTGAGGACGATGTAAAAATGATGAAGCGGATGGAATGCTATTTGGATAGCTTGTTGGACGAGGATGACCATCAGAAGCTACAACTGACGCCTCCCCCCTCATCCATTCCCAAGTTGCCGCTGACTGAAGAATCACAGGATGGCCAGCGTACGGGTTCCGTAAACGCTGGCCGGACTGTGTCATCTGGCGGTCAATCGGAGCCTCAAAATCCTGACATCTCTAAGTCGATTTTCTGACTATGTGAACACTTTGATCGTATACTAATCCCTGTATAGAGTCCCACACAGGCTTGGTCGGCAGGATGTGACATCCATGACAAGGCCAACAATGCCAACAGGAAGCGCCGAAGGGAAGCGCAGGGGGATGGGGTCAAGGACCTAGTTCCTGTACCACCACCTGAATCCTAGGGTCGTTGATGCTGGGAAGAGTGGTTATGAGTCAATCAAGGTTAACACACAAAGAATGGGGGGTGTTGGGCATTCCGCTACTTAATCATGGAATGGTTAAGCGTTCTTCTCAAGCTACCCATTGCAAAATCCAACCGCTGGGCCTCTGGGCATGGTTTTGAACTCAGTAGCATTACGAAGTGTCACTGAGTCATCGGCAAATTGTTCTGCTAGATATTGAACTACATAGGTAAGTTCTCTGTGGTTACATCGATTTCTTGTCTAACATTTCTCCAGCTTATGAGCGTTGAGCACCAACACTTTCCCGCGATACCGGATCAATACACTACGAGCAACGGGCATGGGAGGAGGGAATTTACGTTGGGAATTTTGAAGTGATGGGGTCATGGTAGGACGGATTGAAGCAGGTCAATTGCTACGACCAAGGACCTCAATACAGAAAGCCCCGAATACATTTGTTATGCGAATCCCACGAAACCAATTCCGTGCACCAGAGACTATCAGACGAATACTTTGACCATGTTTAACGTGAATCGCTTTGGACCTTTGCAACGAGTTTCCAAGTAGTAAAGCTTGCTGAAAAGTCAGTATTGAACTGCAGCATAGCACCCCGCAAGGATATAGTTTTCATACGGAAAGCAATAGCTCTTTGCCAGCCAAGCAGTAAATCCTTTATTGGCCATGGCTTAAATCCTCTGCTCAAAGGATGTTGGACTTGAGTTGCGTCCCCTATCATGCTTCCAACCTCCATTGACACTCAGATTTCTCGCATACAGCAACAAGAGCTGCTCCAGATCTACTAAGCTTTGCAAGGTCTCTCATTACTCAAATCAAACCCGTTGCTTCTCTATTGTTTCTCTTAACTACTAGAAGTAATATTATAGCCTACCACTGTTAGTCTTGCTCTCATGATGAATATGCGGTCGCACTCAGAAACATGAAACCAAAGGAGGTGATTCCATACGTAAGGCGATATTGAGGTCTTGAAATGTTTGCCGCGCGAAGGTATAAGAGTGGGATTGGTTTCGGTGAATCTTGGATGAAGCGTAGGGGAGTGGTCTTGAGATGTGTTGGCTTCTTTCTTGAAGAAGGTGGTGATTGTGACCTGCTGATGCTAGAGACAGTCGAAATGTACCGTGCCTGTCCAAAACCTTGTAGCCCAAGGCGCTTGAGGCGCTTTGTAACTTGATGAATTGTGAATCGCAATGGATATCTCACTCAACGCATGGTGTCTGTCGGGTAGTGAGGCTGGTCGAACTGGATGACAAACTTGAGGCCGAACATGCTCTGTGATTTGGACCACCATGACTCCAGCGCCTGCGTTCTGGTGACTGCGAGACTCAGGTTGTCAAGTTCTGGTGCTTCGCTGCGGCCCCGAATCCGAACTGTGCGGGTGATGTCGATGTCAAAGAGACGTTTGAGAAATTGCCGAGCGGCTTCGACTGACCTAATCCGTTTCCGAGCTCTTTTGGATGGTCCGTCGAAAGTTCACGGAATCATTGCCCGTTTCACGCTGGCAACGTCTCGATCAACACCTCGTGGTAGCTGCCTTTTATAGTCTTCGTTGGTGGAGGCGCACAAAGGCTCGTGCTGATTGCTTAGTGGCGCCAGAAAATACGCGTGGAGTTACCTCCGGGAGTCTATGAGAAGGCGACATTACTGCGCTGGTCGGCATTGAAGGCATCCGATTCATTTTAATAATTATTGCTATGTAAAATCGTAATCTCGATCTACCTGTGTATATTTACAAGATGTCATGGTGCTTTAATGAATTTCAAACGACAGTCATGTACTTGGAGGTGTGCACGATCAAATAGTGTTTTGCTCAGGTTTAGAGTTGAAGTGAGCAATTGTGTGCCAAATGGTCAATATGGCAGCCAGGAGTACAGACTTTGTATCAGAAGTCTCAGAATAAACCTGTAAGCTCAATAGAGGCATTCAAAATACCAGTATCGCTTCGGATTAATAAAAAAATGTCTTTTTGTCGAAGATATAATGTGAGAGGTGTGAGCTTCTCCTACCCTGTAGCTTCGTGACGGTTGAGACTTCCCCAGATTCGCCCATGGCTTGTCTTGCCCCACATAGTTTTTACGCGTCAGCCATCGTCGTAGCAAGCGCGCTTGCAACTGTTTTTGTTCAAGATGTGTCGCCTCTCAACTCTACACCTTATGCTCCAAACAGCAACCATCGAGCATGCGCTTATTGTATAAGGAGCTTTCTTAGCCGGATTCTTCATACCTTGCTGTTGTCATCTTCATCTTCAATACAAGCGCCAATCTGATGGGTCGATATCGCAACCGTCGACACAAACTTCGCATTGGATGAGCCATTTTCGGACTGCGACATAACCATACGGGCAAAAAATGATGTACTCTTGTGTCCAAGGATGCGGTGCGTAGCCCATTTGCGACAAAAATGCGCCCGTACAGCCCAGTCGCTGGCATATACTCCACGCCAGCGTCAACATCACAAAACCAACCAAGACAGTCATCACACTCATGCTGCCCCAAAAGCAAGCGAGAAATACAGAAAAATCAGAATCAGTTGGACTGCAAGTTTCCCTAAACCCATGTTTTGTCGCCCAAACCTCACTACCCTCATAACGCGTTTGTGTTTGAGCATGTGCTTACAAACTTTACCTGCTTGTTGGCCCGGACTCATCACCATCATCCCATCACTTCACGACTTCATATTCACGCTCATCATCGATCACGAAACAACTGAGCCATCATTGGTCAGGCGGCACGGCGAATACCGAGAATTCCCTCAGCGAATGTGACCCGGCAAAAGCGAAGGCCTCGCGACCAGCATCCCATCAATGCTTGCTACCGCTGGAAAGAAATGTCTTCGATAGGTGGGAGGATATTTACTACGGATATCCTTACGCTTGGCTCAAGAGAAAATTCGTCTGGCCCTGTTCCGCATGTCTTCGGTATACCTTGGATATCCAGAAAGGACAGTGAGCTGCTCCCCATCAACGTGCTTTGGATGAGAAGTGTGCGATGGAAGTCGTCCTCCTACACCTCGAGGTTAGTTTCGCGTGTTTTCATCCCTTGCTCCGCAACCCTTGCTCCCCATCTCAGCCTCATTGAAGCAGTCGGCGCAGCTTGATCATTCTAACTTGCTCTCAGGTCTGCTTTACCGCACAACCCTCCAGTACAACGATCGACAAATCACTCGAAACCATGCTCTTCTCTTGGCCTCCGACCGGTAGTCAACTATGATCTCCTTCACTGGTGTCTGCGGTGTGCACCAGTCCGGCTTCCACTCCGTCGACCATTCGCGAGACGTCATTCTACCGTTTCCCTCTGAGGCAACATCACCACTCTATTTGCTCTCGGCTCTCACCACCATGCCCGTCGATTCATCGGTCAACCTAGCTGAGAGCCTCACTCACAACGAGTGAGGTAACCAGCGGCCAACGCGATTGTTCGACCGGAGCGAGAATTGGTGCTGCACACTCTCATTCACCAGAGACATCGAATTCGTGTTGTGCAAGTACACCCGCTGTATAATCCAAAACATAGCACCAAGAGTGGAACACCGAGAACTCGAAGACTGCAAGATGGTTGACCCCCGTTGCATACGTCTCAGTCACCTTGACCTTGACAATGAGCACATTTCCCTCGCCAAGCGCTGTCATGTTCAAACGCCCGCCATCTTATCATTAACTCTATCTTGACCTTGGTCATTCCCGGCTTTCCCGATCAATCGTTATTCTCATCCCGCCGCTACTCCGTGAGCGCTCTGTGAGATACGCGAGACTCAGTACTTGCTTTCCAGGCGGCTCTCGCTCAGAAGGTCAATCGGCGGGGCGCAACAAAAGATGAAGGCCCAAGTTTCAAGCAGCATTTCGGTGCATCAATTACTCGACCGCAGACTGAAAGTTCCACTGCCACTGGCCACGATGATTGTCTTCAGAACATGGGATTTAGGACGATATCAGGTCGGTGATAGATGCCGTGGGTATCGAACGTCTCGTAAATACCGATCCGATCTATTGACTGACGTGTCATTCGAAGGAAAACAACCTCTTCTCTCTTGGCCTTCGGGCGAGCCGCATTTCCGAGGACGTGACTACACTGAAAGGGATCAGTATCACGCACCAACTCCGACCCGGTTGATGAGCATACGAAAGGCCAGCTAATCTCCGCCTCTAAGCGCATGACGACTCTGTTGTCTTTCCGGTTCTCGCCACCCTGCCCCTTTGAAATCCATCAGTCAACGCCGGTCAAAGATATCACTGTCTGCCCGGGCGAGTTGCTACAACAGCTTTGACGATCTCCACCTTGCAAACCTCTGCGAGTTACATATACGCAGGGGCTGTCTTAGAAGATGGCCCTGCATAAGCCTGCCAGCATCATTGCATGGGCATATGACCCATTGCAAGATCGTGAATGGCCAATCCAGTTGTTTACCAGCACGAACTGCAGCAGCACTCACACACCAGAGACTTCGGATGTTGGAAGCGCGCACAACGGCAACTCTATATAATACTCGCCCCCATTCGAGCCGCCCGCTCGACGCCCCTAGACTCGATTGCCAGGCGAAGAGAATCACGGCGCTCCTCAAGAACCACGCCATCTTGGCAGTCACAGAGACGAGACGAGCTACGCACTCACCGACCTCACACCGTTGGAACACCGCGGGATTACAGTCAATGTCCGCTCAATCCGCCTCGGTTACCTTGGCTTTGCGTTGGGCATCCCTCTCAAGCACCTTATCATGTACACCCCCATCAAGCAACCATCCGGTCAAGAACGCTCTTTCAGCATTGTTCACAACTTGCCAACTCATCGCGCTTCTCGCCTCGCCACGGCTTTATGGGCGCGCTGGCATGATACAGGAGACTTGATACTTGCTTCCCCAGCGGTCCCCATGCAGAAGGGTGTCGTGATGCCGTGCCTTTCACCATACGCTGATAGGAAAAGGCCGATTGCCTGATATATCAAGATTCCGCTCACCGGCGGTCCAACTCTCCTCACAAATCGGCCGGATACTGCGGCAGTCAAGTCGGCGCGGGATGCAGGGTTGTTTCATGGGTTTCTGTCCGAGGGAAGGCCAGAACAGTGATCGCCTCGTTTCTAGGTGATGAAAGTGCCTAATTGGGTTTACTATATCTTATGAAAACTTTAGACCATTTCCTACCCTCCCTGGCTTGATGTCAAAAGCTCTTTTGCTCTTTAGGGCTATTTCGATGGGACCTCGTTTGAGTCAATCACTTGCGGTTCAGCGCACTCGTGAGAGGCTCCTGGTACTCCTGCAGAAACGCCAGTTGTCTGCCAATGAGCGAATCAGCTCATGAGATTCAAGATATGGGCTCAACGACACACGCAGGATCATGATCAGGCCAGTGGCCCTCCGACTTATTGGAATCAGTGGAGGCATCATCGCTTTTAGATTCGCGGCCCATGCGTGTAATTGTCTCATGACGGCAGCCGTCGACTTATGAGGACCACTGGCTAATCCCCTTCAGGTCTCTTCTTCAAAATCTCGCTTCACAATCACGACATCAACGAACGCTCTCTGCCGGTCAAAACATCACTCAACCCAAAGCAATATCCCCTCTTCCGTCAAACATCACCAATCAAGCACCGCGACTCCTCCACATCGCATCCTTGGGATCTTGAAGAAAGCTTCAGATCGTCAGTGGTGCCCCTCCTTCAACCCTTATAGTCCAGCACTCTCTACATTACCGTTGCCTCCTGTGAAGCGGGTCAGAAATTAGATCAGCGCAAGTTGGACTCGTCTCTTTGGAACGCTGCACTGAAGAGTCCCATGACAGGCGAGTGAGTCTCTCGTTAGGTTGATCAAATGCTATGTTGGCTGACTTGAGGGAAGTGCTGGAAGCAACATGACAGCTGATGTGTCTCTGTCGTTCGAAATGACCCACCTCTCACTTCAAGCGGCTTATCCTCAGCTCAGTCCCGCCATTTGACAACATCAATGATCTCAGCTTCGCTCGATCATCCCGTTTGCATTTCCTCATCACATCCCGACCTCTTGATGAGAATTCTAATTCCACCTCACGACTGTCATGCCCCTACAACGTGGAACCCCACCTCTAAGCATCTCGCATGAGATTCGTCATGGTAAGCCTGCAAAAGTAGCAACACCATGCCGTCCAGACATGCTAAAATTTGACGCAGAGTGCCGAACCATCACTTCATCTCGGATCGAATCGAAATGGCCGTCTCAGGCCTGTCGGCAAAAGGACTCTAGCAGTAGGGACGGTCGGATGCGCGCCTGTCGAAACCAACCCGTCCCCTGATGCTTGCCAGCCAAGGAGCTTTCGCCGCAGTTCTAGGGAGACCACTCTTCACTACCACGGCTGTGTACTCTGGACCTTTGGAAGCGACATTCAGTATATATTGTGGCCACGATTTGCCAAGTTCGAGCTCTCCCTTTTGGACCCTAGTCGATACCCAGACCATGGACTTGCCAGGCAATGAAAACTGCAATATTTTATCCACCATTGTCCGTCTCACAACATTGGATGTCCTCATCCGTGTACGCCAATCTCGCAGTGCCGGGTCAACCATTAATTTGGCTGTCTCTCAGTTTGCTTCCTCTGCGGCCCGGCCTCGCTACCTTAACATCAAGAATCTGAGCCTAACCTATTACACTCGTCAATTGCGATTACTTGAACCTGATTTCAGGTCGATACACCTTCTGAAACTGTCTACGAACTTCCCCCGCATCGAAATTGAGACGGCCATTCCAATCCCAGATCTACCACGCACGCCGGACATCCCTTGTCAAGCACCACACTTCTGGGCTGCGATGCCATCAAACAACAACATTCCGATGGCAGGACCCTTTCCCAGTATCCGTTATTCGCGTCTTGCCAACTTCTGACCCTCCTCACCCCCCTTATGAACGCGCCGCGAAGATTTCTTCGAGTTCTTGAGCAACTGTGCGTACGCGACTGCTATTAGTGTCACTTAGCCGGCTACGTGTACGGACATTTTAACAGTGGTATCTAGAAGTCTGGCTTTATATTCACGACAATGATTCTTCCAGCAACAATATCTTCAGCAGTACTCACTCAACTCATTTCCCGTGCCCATACCGACTGCCATTCCGACGTGCAACAACAGCATTGCTATCTCGCAGCTGGTAACGGTTACCTCGGTGTTAATGACGACTTGCGAAGCGCTCCATGCAGGCGATTAGCGCCGCGTCTGAAACCATTGAGCTCTACTCTCAGAGGCCAGAGGCATCGACTTCCCGGACAATGACTCGGTTGCTGTACGCATGATGATCGAGCACATGTGTCATGACACGTATGCGCCCTCGTTGGGGCGAGCGGTAGGCAAATGCCGGTTGCATTGATTTGGCATGATCTGCTTTGAGTTTGCCCTCCTCCCATTGTTCATGCGCCTCCTGGGGCGAACATTCACCGCAAAGGTGCTCCCGATGTGTTTTCGAACGCTTCATCCACCATCGCACCGAGCTCTTGCCCAAAATCGGAGCGACGGTGGGTTATAAGCACTTCCATTTACCACAAACATCAAATTCGTTTTGTGCACGAGTACGTCCGATACTCCGACTAACTCTCGCTACCCCCGCCACGGAGTTCTCTTGACGCAGCTACCAAGGGACGAGGACCACGGCGCTGAATTGCACGTCACCTCAACAGCCACGGAGATTACACGGTACCCATTTGGACCGAAGCACCGAGGCTGGAACATGAGAAACTCGAAGAATGCAAGACAGTGGAAACCCGATCCGTACGACTCAGTTACCTTAGTCAAGCGCACAGGACCCCTCTGTCAAACAGCAACGGTCGCCTTATCTGTTTCGACGTCCTCGCTCACGGCTTTCTCAAATCATCGCCCTTTTCACCGCGTCACTGCTACATGAGCGTGCTGGTGTAATACATGAGAGACTCAATATCTTGCTTGCGAGGTGGCCTCAATTCAGAAGAATATTGTGACTCAGTGTCTTTCACCATGCATTGGTAGGCAAAGACCGATCGCATCCACTTGGCATATACTCACTTGCTGCTCTGGACCTTCGAGGTGGTTTCCCTGAAGAAAAATATGGTACGTAGACCCATCCTCTCGAGAGTCTGTCGAGACTCATACATGTCTGTGGCCACCCCCGGATCGATAGACTGACTCATTGACAGTTCCTACGCAGTGCTTACTCCAGCGAGTCTCTCATGAAGACCGCATTCCTCAACGCCTCTACGCCACATTGCCTAGGCCACCGCAATCTCCCCAGCAGAGCGAATTCCCAGTCTGGCTGACATGCCGTCCTCTCCATTTTGTTAGACGAGACCCTTTCCTATGGATCGGAATGTGCTAGACATCCATCCTCTACACAAACGCAGACATCTCGCTCCGGGCCAACGCGCGTGACTGCCCCTGTCACTCCCAGACAAGCCTTAATCACTACGCCGTTTGTGCAGAGCCGATTCAGGGTCTCAAGATAGAGAAAGCACAAATTTCAAGCCGGACCTGCATCGATCGCGAAGACTCACCCCGTACATCAGCACCGCACCTTTTCCAAAACCCACGGGGTTCAAGCAAAACCGGTCTGCTACTGGCTACGACTACTGCCCTTGAAAGATGGGAGGCTATCTCAGGATAGCCATCAAGTTACTGTTGAAGACCGGTATCCGACAAGGCAGGGGATGAATCTATCTCGCGTAGACTGGTGAAGTCTCACGAGTCTGCAGACTGTAACAACCCGCAGAAACATCACTCAACTGTGTCACAGCGATGCAGCCACTTCATGCCATCATAGTTTAGGGTCCACCGACATGCCCGGGATCAAGATTACACGATCAAATTCTCCTTTCAAGTCAGCCGGATACTGCTGCTCTTGCAACATCGATGGCGAGGCATTGCTAGAATTTCAGCTGGCGCAACATCGCTTCTTTCGCATTCGTGTCATTTCGGGGCCCACAAGAAATGACTTCGACAAGTTGGAGGCTATTCAAAACAACAGTCAAGTTGGCGTGGGACGCAAGGTTATCTGCCGGGCTCCGGTCCGAGGGAAGACCATGAAAGCTAGGACCTCGTTTCTGGGTGACGTAGAAGTTTAGTCGAGATTACTACATATTATTAAAGCTTTAGACCAATTTATGGTCACTCCTTGGCTCGCCGTAAAAGACTCGCCTGCTCTTTGGGGTTGTGTCGATGGAAACTTATCCAAGTCTGTCCCGAGCGTTTCAAACCACTCACGAGAAGCTCTTTGCACGTCGTCCATCTATCTAGCAATGGGCCAACTAGCTCGTTATTCGTTATTTTCAAAATTCTCGTTAATCTGCAACCAGGACCAAGAGCTATGTCAATACCAATGTGTTGAGGTGAGTCCGATACCGGCGTTCCATGGTCCGCGGTCACGTGGGGGGTATGCACAGGATTTTGTGATGCCGATAACGGCCGGTCCGCAACCCGGTTGTTGTCGCTCCCCCGCTGTGCCGGAAATTTCGCCTCCTGGCCCTTGGTTCAACCCCCCGAGCCTACTTGATAGATCCATCATTGATTGCCTGTGTCCCGTTGCACTGCATTTTCCATCTGTTATTTCGCCATGCTCGCCGTCAAAACAAAACAATCAACAGGCAGGTAGCTTTTTTATTCAAGTATCTTGCCTCAATCGCACAGGCGAAGGAACATATATCCGACATACAAAAATTCCAATCCATGCTATTGATGAACAAATGTCATTCGCCTGAACATATAAGCTCACGGCCACAAGTCTTCCACCGACCATGCTTTTCTTTTCTTTCTCTCGCCATGGTCAGCATCGCACTCGGTAGAATTAGCCAGAACTGATGTTTTTGTCACACGGTCTCGCCATGTCCGGGAAGCCGGTGGAGTCAGCGGAGGTGACGCGCCGCGTCAACAGCCATCTCAAATTGTTCAATGCTATTGTTGCGCGCATAGAGATCATAATGGTCGGCACCAAGAACATAAAGGGCCCAGTGCTGGCTATGATGTACAGCGAAACCCAGCGACTGCCCATCGCTTTCACCAGGACTTTCAGTACGCCGATTCGTTAAGTTACGAGCAAAGCTCATTGTATGGCAGCACGTAAAATCCATCGAAGGAGAGTGGCCAGCTAATACTGCTTGTGACCTGGTATCGTCACTAATTGATTTGCAATATCCAGTATTTGAGACCGGTTTGTTGGGACGATCACCAGGTATCATGGTTGACTGAAAATCCGCGGATGGGCTTCAGTTGATTGTGTCTCTGGAGTTTCCCAAGGTACGGATAACGCGGTCCACCTCTTGATGTCCCAATCCCTGGAACCGTCCTTGTCTCATGGCCAATGATCCAGCGTGTCGTGTCTCAATCAGGCAATCTCCAAACGCTAATCGTTAACAGCCCACATTTAAACCTTGCAAGCTTAGTTCTGTAAGCCACGCTACCCTGGAGACTCCCATGGAAATGCCACTACCTCACATCGATACCAAAAATCTCTAGTCAAGGACTTCGAAGAATTAATAGCGAGTCTGCGAAACTTGGAACCCTCTACTCAGGCTCAGCAAGAGCCTTCGTCTTCTACTACAGTCGGAGCCTCTAGCCGTGGTCCAGGCGAGGGTCAACATGAGGAGCTGACTTCCATCGCTGGGAAGAGTTATAAGGCTCATCCACCACCTCCTCCACCAGGCTCTCCTCCTCTTGAAAATCGCCTTCCTACTTTATCTAGCACTGAGCAGATACCGAGACACAGAGGCAAAGGCAACAGAGGAACAGGCGGCTCACAAGAGCGAAGCGACAAGCGGCCTTCTGACGCCAGGCCAACAGGACAAAGTCATAAGAAGTGGCGTGACAGTTCTCGGAAGTAAATAGTTCCATAATAATAGACAGTACTGGAGGAGGGAATTGGGGTGTCAGAACAGGCGTTAGCCCCAACATGCAAAGTTAAAGCACGTAAGCAAACACCTATGTGCAATGTAATCCTGATTAAGTTAACTGCTGGATCGCATGGTAACTACACACCTGCAATCAAGAATTACTTGTCTGACGTCTGTTGTGCCTGTTCCGTATTGAGGTTATATATAATGAGGGGAAGCCATCCTCTTTTGGAGTTGTGATATAGATGATATGATGCCTGGGTCTGATAATGCCGACAATGTCGGGTCGATCGAAATTGTTCCATATCCAGTGTCTTACGAATCGTCATGTTCCAATTTTATCCGGGTTGCCGACTAGTCGTTTGAATCTGTCACAGGCGATCGTAATTCTTGGGCTTCCTGGTAATGTCGGCATTGCACTGAGTGATACTTGAGGACATTATTTCTTGATATAAAGGACTTAAGTCAGGTAGACATAATAAGCTGATTTCTAGACATATATACTATATCACAGTATTGTTCTATTACTTTAGGCCATCATTCTCCTGACGAGACTCAATTGAGTTGCATTTTTATTAATGTTAATACTGCTCTAGAATGACTTTGAGACTGTCTATTATATTTTACATGGTCTGCCCGGACAAAGCTGGGTTGAAGCAAAGGCTTTGGCATGTCAATCCAACTGCATGCGATTGTAGGGAAAACAGGCCCTTAAATATTCACTTTCGGACACTCTAAGTTCAAACAAAGTTGAAGATTCTAGCTTGGTCCTGAGTCTTTACCTGTGTGTGTTTGCCATAGCCTTGAACGAGAAGAGTGTTAGCCCTATGCTATGTAACACCTGTGGTCGTGACCTAACAAACTTAGCATCCGTCAATTCACATTGACAGTCTTAATCGATGAGACAAATTGTTTTACAGAGACAGTGCAAGTATGCCAGCGCACCACATTTATATTATTATTATCTTACAAGAGAACGTGTCCATACACTTATCTAGTTTCACAAGTCCTTCACATTATCCGTACATGCCATCCTATAGTGTGGATCAGCTCGTCTTGCAATGTCGCTTGAGCCAGCATTGAGACAACTCACACTGGTGGTTGATGTGTCGGCAGGAAGCACGGTTGAATTGTTGGCGCTGACCCTCTGAATGAAGGATTTCAGTGTCGACAATTGATCTTTCTCTCACACCGGCTGTGAAGCATTGAGACTGTCGAAAGTCCTGGAGCACTGGTGACCTCTCTCGAGGCGACTGTCGAGGGATACTCCCTTGTGAAGATGGGCGCTCTGGGGCTTCACGGTGATTGCCCTCCCCCCGGACTGAGCGGTAGTCTGGGGAGGTTAACTCATCGCTATGGTCGTCCATACCGTGGCATGAACCCATAGAGTGAGTTGCTCTGCTACTACAAGCACATCTAGCGATCCTCGAACTAATCGTGGTCCCGGCGAAAACGCAACTGCAGCACATTTGGCAAATCAGGATTGAATTGGGAATCTGCGAAGTGACCAGCCAGTCCGCGTCCAGCCTCTTCGTGAGAAACTGCGTTGTCCCTTTGCTTGTCCTTCTCAGCCTCGAGGGCGGCGACTCTCTTCAGAAGGTCGTCGATTTCCCCCTTGCACTCGGCGAGTTTCTTGTCTTGGTCGGCGAGCTTCTTGTCTTGGTCAGCGATTTTCTTGCCTTGGTTGTTGACTTGGGCAAGCAATTCCGACTTTGAGGGGGACCCGACTCCCTGGCCTACACTCAAGTAGGGATTGTACCCATCAGGGACCAGCCCTGGCCGTTGCACAGCAACATTAGCCAATGTCTCCACTGGAGGAGGGCGTTGAGCCCTGCGACGAGGCTCGGTGGCGGATGGACGTTCGGAAGGGCGTCCGGGGCCGGAAGCGGGCTCAGGGTTACTTGGAGGATTGACGATCGGGCTCCCAGCATCATCTCCGACTTGGCCGAAACCCCCAGCTCGAAAGCCCTCTTCGACCTGTGGGCTTCCACCGTCACCTTGACCTTGGTCGATACCCGCACCTTCAGCCTCTACCTCGACCTGAGGGTCATAATTGCTTTTCAGCATCCAGTCCCTCAGCTTCTTCTTGTGGGCGCGCTCGAAGTATGTTGGGAGTTCCTCTGCAGTAGGAGCCTCTGGCTGGGCCATGACCGACTGGTAGCTGTAGAGCGCTTCTGTAGTGGTACAATTCCACGACTCATATGGCCACGTAGTCTCATCAAGGGTTTTCTTGATGTGCTTGAGGTCATATAGAGACACAGGTCGAACTGGAAGGCCTCTATAGGTCTTTGCTGCATCCGAGACCTCGATGCCCTTCACAGTTGACTTCTTTACAGTCTCGCCAACGGCAAACAAGAGATCAGAGATCTTTGAAGGGGTCTTCCCTTCCCTTGCGCACTCTCGCCGACACTCCAAGTGAGTTCGATGAATGGAGTCCTCAGACTCACCGGTCTCCGACTCATTCATCACCTCAACCATCTTGATCAGGGCCGGGCAAGCGGGTCTTGAGGTTGTGTCGGGCCACAAGCGGCGGTCATCAATACGGCATATCACAGCGTATTGCATGGCTATTGCCACATTTTCCTTCTTGCCATTGAAGGCAGGATGAACTATGAGGCGAGCGAGTTCATCCGAGTATGCTCTGGAGAATATTGCGGAACTCCCCCTGTCACCAAGATACTCCACCCCATTGGAGAATGACATGAATCGGATCGGAGACATCTTGTAAACCCGAAGGCAGACTTTGAACAAGCTCAACAGATGGCCCTGTGTTGTTTTGCCGTTCTTCAGCATGCCGCCTACGGCTTCTTTGTGATCCGTCTTTCCCCACATCCTGTTCATGGCATCCTCGTGTGCCTGCGACCATCCGTCTCCAGGAGGTCGAATGAGCTCACCGACGTGGCTGTCGACATTCTCCCTTCGGAAGGCTCTCGTATTCTCCGAAATCTTTTCGGCAAACTCACGCGCAGTTGCGCTCTCTTCGATGATGTTTTTCGCGGGGCGACCGCGTTTCTTCGACGCCGGGGCGAAATCGGGAGCAGTCTCGGCCGGTCGCTTGCTTGATGACATTGTGGTGATTGCGATCCTGCTCATTTTGTCAGGCATTCCGTGTTGTGAAGTTCAGTGTTTGTAAAACTCACTGTATCTTTCTTGTGTCGTTGTTGTTGTTGTTGCTGCTGTGTGGGGCAGAAGCAGTCGAGGTTCACGGAGAGCTTGGTTGATTGTAGCATGATGGCCTAAAATCTCAAACTTAGGGGCTATAGCAAGCGTCGTATCTTAGTTACAGTGGTCTGGGTGACTGATTCTCAACCAGTGCCGTTGAACCCACCGCTGTGTAACCCTACTTCAGCACTCTCCATCTCAAATCATACGCTGGAGCATTACTTTGCCTTTTTCAGCTGGACCCGACACTTTTTCCATATAAAACCCACTCCGATCGTCGCCATCATGTCTAATGCTCACCAAGGTCTTGATGCCTCAAATGTCGATCCCACCGACTCCTATGCGCGAAAAGCATTTCTTTCTGCCAAAGCTGGAAACCTGAACTGCTTTGATTACGCAAAATTTAAGATGGCGGAAGCGATTACTACCGTTGTCAGTTACGAGCACCTTGCACGAGCCGGGTTCGTCTCAGCGAGTGAACAGTCCTTTTACTTTGACATTGATCGTCTCGTGTGGGATCAATACTGTATGTTATTCTTGCCCTTAACTGGTTGACCGTCTAATAAGTCTATCCAAGTTTCAATCCTCGGAAACGACGCCCCCGAGTGTCCATGGATGCGGTACGAGGGATCCAGCCGCGACGATCACATTGGCCCTGTTTCTGATGTTTACCAGCAGTGGCGTCAAGATCATGGACTCCCAATTGTCGGTCCCTATACACAGCTAGACGTGCCTGATTGAGAGGCTGCAGCTCAGGCGCACTAGCG
Organism: Fusarium pseudoanthophilum; assembly: GCA_013395995.1. NCBI lineage: Eukaryota > Fungi > Ascomycota > Sordariomycetes > Hypocreales > Nectriaceae > Fusarium > Fusarium pseudoanthophilum. Next base: position 49,814 of record JAAOAR010000103.1, on the reverse strand, counting down.
AGGGCATTGAGGAGGCCCAAGATCATCATGGGACTGTTGTCGGAAGCGGTATTCTACGGGCACAACAAGGAATTGTATGATGACCAATGCTAAGTTGTCAGAAGAGTATATCAAGTGGCTGAAAAGACTGCAGAGATCAGCAAAGCTATTAAAGCCAGAAGAGGTAAAGCTATTGCTTTTCTTAAGAATAGAGAGTTTTTATTCCACTTCCAATCTATCAATGGTAAACCCCTTTGGCGCCGTATCCCGACATCCATAGCAACAGAGCCACGTTCTTATATCCCCAGCCGTGATTTCGAGGCCAACCCTCCACCCATTCCAAGGATTCAAAGTACCATAAACCACGTCGAAGGGGGCCACGAGGGAACAACTCGTACTGGCTCAGAGTTGGGCGGTGGACTATTTGGTAGGTTCGGTAGCCTCCTCTTGAGGGGTCTCAACCGGCAAATTTCTGTTGATTCGCCATTGTTTATAGCTTGGCGACACATCCTCACTCATGTCATTGCGATCTGGTGATATTCCCTCAAAAGGCCAAGCGGGGGCCTGGTCTCGAAGTCGACGAACAGTTGAAAGGTCAGTATGCGTATGGATTCGAAGGGCTATTAACTTACAGAGGTTCTTCCAAGCAATTCGGTCAACCTGGTACTCAAAGTACACGTTACCGACCTCCACGACGCCACGCTCCTGGAGCTTGTCGACAACATTTTGTATGCAAAATAACGCTCCTCCATGACTTTATCGGAGTAGTTGCCTCCCGTGCGACGAATACATGCCATCAGGTATGCCTGTCGTTGTTTGAAGTCTGAGGCATTGACTTCAGAAAGCTGCATAGTAGATTGTTCGTTACCCAACTTGGTGAATGTTCGGATGGTGGTTTGTAGAAAGAAAAGGAGTAAGAATGAATTTAGAGAAGGTTGATGGTGTTGGAAAAGAGAAAAGAACATGCAAGCCAGGTCACTAGTATGAATTCACTACGTCAATGGGTCTGATTCACTGCTTGTCACGAGAGCCATACGTAATTGTTTAACTGGGTGAATGAATGCCACAATTAGAACTCCGTCTTTGTCCCATCATCATTTGGTAAGGCTTGGGTATGCTATTCTTGCAGATGACGGTGAAGACGCTACACGTTCCAGACTCTAGCAAGCGCAAGACAACAGACTAAAACTGAAGAGTCATCGCAAAGGCTCTCCCGTCCAAGCATTCAGGTGCGTTGGTCTGGCGTGAAGGTGTGGCACGTACTCTACCCCCTTATGCTCCCGTTTACCAACTACGCTTCGCTCACTCGCTGAAGCTTTTGCCCTTACGATAACAGTTTCGGTGGTAATGTTAGATTCGAGTTGTTAATCGCCCTCGCCTACCTGTTTCTCCTCCTCGGTTTTTCAGGTCTTTCATCGAGGGTGTTGCTCTTCCAAGGGGTTCGATTGGGAAGACTGGTTCACATTGCGGTTAATCGGGGCATCTGAGATGCAAGTCCTTGATAAAAAAGGCTAGCGATCAATGCGCTGGTCTCATGGTGGCATTGTCACAGGCGGGGATTGCTAAGAGGAGACACAGACTGGGACTGAGATGCGACAATAGACTCCAGAGCCGATGCTCACATCATGCGACTCAGTATAAAGGCAAATCTTAACAGACACAAGCCTCTCTGCCATCGTCGCACAACAGACAACCTCGAAGACTGCTTACTCTACAGTAAACTTAAACTATTATAGTTATGACTGTCGAGGCACATGGCGTATTGGGGGACCGTGCTGTTCATATGGATCTTACTTGAAGTTCCTGAAGGTTGAACGACTCCAAGCGTCACGGTGGTCTTCGACAATTGCCAAAGTATGGCACTACCACTGAGTGAGCTGCGTCCCCCAACAATTTCCGCACCCGCATTCACTCCCCATCCGATCGGCCAACCCAGCTGAGCCTGTTCGACATTTCTGTCCAGTTCATCAGCACCGGACTTCCAGTTCAATCCCCGTGTTCTTTTCCACACACTCGAGTCCCACCGATGAATTTCCTTCCAGCCGGGGCTGCTGAACTCATGGGACATAAGATACTTGAGGACAGTGGCTTGTTCCGGGCTGAGGAGTACGTGGCTGAAGGTAGTGAGGTTGAAGTGCCACAGCGAATATTCTTCCCCGTCTCCTGCGCCCTGACTTCGACCTCCGTGGAGTTACCTCCTTGATGTAGTCACGAGAAGGGTCAGGTAGAATAGCATGAGACAATAGAATCCATGAAATAACACCTCTACTTCCCTTTTCTTCTTGAACTACTTCGAGAAGCGTTGATCTTGCTTCAAGGGGTTTTGTTTGGATGCTTGCTTCACATCGCGGCTGATTGGGGATCTTGAATGCAAGTCCATTATTCCCGTCAATTTTAGGAGCTTTGTCTCCTGTAATTCAGGTAAAAATTCTGTGTATGATGCAGGGTATCACTGTAGAACATCGGATTCGAGTTACTTGGTGAATTGTCAAGACCAGGGGGCAGCACTGTCAACAAATGCCGGAGTTTAAGGCTCGTGTCAGTGATTCATACGTAACAATCAAACAGATATATTTTCACAAGTCACAAAGTCTTTCCTCAACGCCATCACAGACTAACTCTCCTACCAACAACGCACCAATTTCTTTTGAGTCGATTTCTCTTTCTATCCAGCAATCAAAGATGGCTCCTACCCGAAAGGACAAGAAGCAGCATAACCGTGATGGTTTTGCAAGGCGCGCGGCTCGTACAGTCGAGAGCGCACAATCCGGCTCTGGTCGTGGTACTCTTGGGCCCAACAAAAGCCGAGACTTGAACAAGGATGCTCAGACCATGGTCGAGAGGGACGGTATCACTACGAACCAGAGGACCGAGACTGAAGATCACGATGATCGACCGGCCAGGATCAAGACTGAAGAAGGGCGAGTTCACGACAGCGGCGAAGACATGATGGATCCCCCTGTTGAACCCCAGACGAATTCTACTCATAACGACATGGAAATCAACGATGAAGTCCCTCTGTTCAAGTTCGGCGAGTCAGACATCACTCGAGCCATCCATGATGCTGAGGCGGCTTTCGGCACCACCGAACTCACCATTACCTTCAAGCCATACCGCCCGGATCGCGTAGCCCAAGCCAAGAACAGAAAGGCGAAGTACGACGCGGTGATGTCCACCAGTACCGTCATCCCACGGAAGATAATCTTGTCGCGCCCTCTGAATGAGAGGGTTACCACCCCTTCTGAAGGGAGAACCACCCGCCCTCAAGGCGAGACTGCCAGTCAGGAATGTGATTTGTCTGAGGAAGAGTAGATGGTCCAATCCCCGTGGACACCCGTTCTCATGATATCCCCTCCTTCGGAGAGACCACGCCTCATGCTTGAGAGACCACCATCTTTTCAACCGGGAGTGATAATTCCCGAGACAGATTCACTGTTGTGCCCTCAGGTAAGAGTCGAAAACTCAAGTGGTACAAGGAGCTAGGCTAACCACAAACCAGTAGTGCCCTCAGCTCCTCCCGATGTAATTCTCAATGCGCGATCGATGACCCGAAGGATACGGCAAGCAGATGGAAGGGTGTTGGGATTTGTTTTAGAGTATAGGACTGTTGCAGAGTGGAAGCTGAATAAAAGACCTTTCATATTCCAAGCCTTCGACTTATATTCCAATACCGCGCTGGTAGTCATAAACGTAACGTCTGAAGGGTGTAGAATTCTACATCTGGAAAGTCAATCTTTACTTTTTGACAATACGTAGGTCATTGGCATCGAGAGACACTTCAGATACACTTTCACACAGCACGATAGCCATAAACAAAGATCCACAAATTAGGATATCTTGCTTTGTATTTCTGCCGTGTACTATCATCTAAGAATCTTCTAACGTTCTCCACCATCGACCTCATCTACGTTTATGGGACATTGTTGAATCCTCGACCCAAGTGCCACTCGCATAACAAGTCCTGGACGGTGATCCACCAACCACCTGGCTACCAGGTCCTTTGGAACCATTGTCCAATCCATCAAGCAGTTGGCGCTTTTGCCTATTCTCACAACGCTATGGGAGATACCCAGAACGAGATTATCACCAGCGTCCTCGAGAAGTCTCTCAACAGAGACGAGACTCGTAACCCTTGTGAAGACACAAGGCACTTGAACTAGGACATCGTTCGCGATGAACCTGTGAAATACACGAGGACCTGTCTGCAAGTCTGCCAAGGCTTTATATCCACCCGTAAGCTGGAATATATACGCCTGCAACAGATGGGTCTGTAGGACACGTCTTCTCTCCTCTGTGAAGGGTTCGTGCTCACCATGAAAGGTCTGATGAGAGGCCGACTCTACGCCAACATCCATCAATGCCTTTGACATCGCTATGATCAAGTTCTTTGCACGAAAAGACGCTCGATCATCCAGTACAAGCTCTCTCAGGGGGCCCGTATTCTCTCTTCCGTTGTCCCTGGCCACTTCGAACCCCTTCCAGAGGCCAAGAAGCAACCAAAATGTCCCGTATCCTTCCATGCCCTTGCAGTGACCCCAGCATGAATCTAGAAGCGCCCGTGCCTTCTCCCCAAGAGGGTCTATCGGCTGATCAGTTCTCAGTGTGACGATATTCTCCATGTCGCTAGAGATCATTGCCGCGAGGTGAATCTTGACCTTTCGCACCATTTGATGAGAGTCCAGAGCAACAAAGAAGGCCAGCCGGTGATCATAGCTGACAAGAGGGAGAACTGCTGTGAACGCAGCGGCCTCACCCTGAGAAAGATTGAGGGTTGTCGAGGTAATGATCCGCTGGATCCTGAGTCGATGCTGCATGCACCCTATACGCGAGGGGTATCGATTAAAACATGCTATCATCCTGCGAATGTCTAACCCCCACGATTCAAGACTCATAACAGCGGCTATGAACCCTCCCATTTGAGAGTTCTCAACTTGGCGACGGCGACAATTGGTTGAAGAGATGAAGTGTTCAATGTCCTCTCCATTGGAGCCCGTGGTCTCATCTTCAAGATGTATGTGAACCTCGCTGTTTGGTGGTTGTCGAGCCCACTGAAGCTGGGCCTCACGCTCCTCCCTTGAAGTCCATCTCAGGTTTTCTGCCAGCTGCTCGGTAATGTTGTCCCATGCAGTAGACAACAGTTGAGAGCCCAAGAGAATATGAATCTTATCATACCCCTGAAATTGGATCGGAAGAAGGGACAACGCTGGGTCCACATTCAGCCAGACAGCATGGGAGTCATTCGGACACGTAGCATATTCCAGGAGCCCTTGGTGTTCATCCGTCTGTTCCATGAGTGAAGTATGAACTTGCCCATTCATCCCATCATAACGATCAGCAAGGTCGGCATTTCGAAACGACAATACAAGCTGTGGAACGGTTGGTGCTCGCCGAAAGTCTTCAGCTAACTCCTCAAGGGTTGCCGTGACATCTTTGGTGCTGTGTATCTGAGTCGTGGCGGATTCGATGAGGAAAGACACATCTTGCATAGACAGGTCTAAGTATTCGATAGGTGCCTTAGTGAGAGTAGTGAGGAAGTTGCAGTTCTCGTCAGTAGCCAAGGTCAAGACCCTGATGTATGACCCTGTCTCCAATGAGACGTCGAGAGCCCACTGAACAATCGCAATCAATGCCAGCGCACAGTCTGCAGGGACGCTTGGATCAATCTGGAATACCACAGCGATATTCCGAGGCAATATGCCCTGCTGCCATGTGCCATCCCGGGGAGACTTCCAGGCCGTGCCATGTCCTGCGTCAGCTCTGTTCATCTTGACGCAGGTCAATAGCTCAGAAAAGACCAGTTCTATCGGCACAACACCAGGCTCTGTGAGGCCAAAACCAACAGCTCTCTCCAATTCGGAGGCAACAAAAATGACGTTCTCAGCCTGTGTCGAAGAGAAGGATTGGCGTATCGACTCCATCAAACTCGGCCCCTGCAGGCGGAAGCCCGGAATCTTGATATGGCCGAAGCGCGCATTCGGTCGGCCGGGAGTTGGACTAACGCTAAAGGCCGAAATGAACTGGTCGAGTCGCTGACGGGTATCTTCATTTGGCATTCTGTATTTTGTCTTGTTAGTATTGAAGACGGCGTCGCGTTGAGGCTTACTTGTGAGTTTGTCGGAAGCTTGCGTTGATGTCGTGAGATTACACAGCCATTCGAGGCTTTGCTGCATGAGCTTTGATAACAGCCAGAGTTGTCCGGGCAAGGATTTTGGATACAAGCAGACGGGAGGGGCAGAATAGATACCTTAGACTGAGGTTGAATGAGGTGGAGGCCAGCGGTGCACGTCCCCACTGTAATCCTTCACTGCTGTACGCTGAAGGCCCGCTAACCTCAGCGATTCACTAGTTAGTATTTACTCATCTCCACTAAGGTAAGTTCCATCTTTTTGCTGGAATTCGCTCTCAGCCGCAGGTCTCAACTGCAAATAACACTTCTGGATAAGAACTTGGACCTCAACGAAACAGCGTACAGGTTGGCCAGCGAACAGGTAACTTGCGATTTCGCAACAGCCGCCAAGTAGATATCGTTTATGCCACCGAGAACCCATCCTTCCTGCAAAGGGGTGTCTTGCAGAGTCAACTCCATGATCAGGGGCTTCGATGGGATGACAACAGCTGAGGCAGAGATTCACCTGAACGGCTATTTGATGGCACATGCGAATTACTTAAGGAATGGGCCAGTTGAATTCAGCTTTGCCTTGAGTTCCTACGTCACTGGAGCTTGATGCTGGTTGGTCATTGGGATGCCGCCTTACAGAGTTAGTCATCATGGCCCGGCTTTGAAGGTACTATTGGTGGTTCGATGTCACAATACAAGGCAATAGCAAGATGGAATGAGCGTTGTCATGGTTTCAGGACTTGCGACGTCCGTGTGTATTGTAGCAACTTCAATAAATGATGGTGATCTGCTCCGAAGACTATTTTCCCATCATTGAAGACGTCTTTACATTACCGAGGAATACACTTCAAGTTGTCTCGGTGAATTCTTCATCATCCGCCATTAAACTACAACGAGTCTAGAAAACTACCACATCTCCTTAAACCCCACCCCGACTACCTTCATTTGCATGTAAAATACTCTCCAGGGGCTTAATCTCAATTTATTACCGTAGTAGAAGCTTCTCCTCCTGGGGGACGTTATCCTAAGGAATCGGTCGGTTGAGTTCTATAGATATGTCTGATTGATGAAGGCAACGTTAGCCAAAGCTTTAAGGGAATATGGAGCACAATGTACCTTAGCAGTTCGCCAGGAATCGTGTCTTTTCGGTAGTGACCCGAGCTCAAGAAGACTGGCGAGCAGGATTTGCAGCCGCAGCGCGCTTGGCCTGTAAGGCAAAAGGGATCAATGGGTTATACCTGACCACGGTATTCTTGGCTTCGGCGGAGGACTCTTGAGAGCTCTCTGCCACAACAGAAGGCCTAGTCTTGGGTCCAGGTGTGGCCGTACTATTGTCAGAAGCCACAGGCCTGGTGACGTTTGGGGGCTCTCCTTGTGACTCCAGAAGAGACTTGTCCCGAAGGATCCAACCCTGATACAACAGAGAGACGCCTTGGGATAGGTCCTTCTTTTCAGGCATGGCAGACACTGGATGAGGCCAAGGATGGTCGTCGTACGATAAGTTGGCACCACCGACTAGAATGTGGTTAGTAAATTGCGAGTGAAATACTAGGGTGGTTGAACTTACGAAGGCTGTGCCAAAGTCCGTAGTCGGTCATGTACTCGAAGCACGGTTGGCCGACTTTCTCGTACTTATTTTCTCGAAGCTGGAGACAAGTATGCTGCAAAGTGGCTTCGCGAACGGCCTCGACGTGGTCTTCCTGCCACAAACCGAGGACTCGGAAATACTGCTCCATGTAGACACGGCGAGGGCCGACTTCATTGAAGTCAGCTGCTGAGTGGTCGAAGATGGGAAGGTCTTGCTTGACATCCATTGCGAAATGTTTGTGTTTTGTTGTTGTAAAAAGAGAATGAAAAGAAAAGGCTTCGTAGGCTTGAATGTCGAGGTTCAGCGGGTACCGTTTGGTCGTTGACTTTCTGAGTGGGGTTTGGGGCAGGAAATCCAGTCGTCTCCTCGTGCTTGTGCGAGGGAGGGAGAAGTTGAGTGAGTGTGGAAGGCCCGCAATAATACATGGCGTGCAACATTCAAGGTTCGGTCCCCCGCCGGTTCCATTAGCAGGGCATCCACTGGGAAACAAGGTACAGTAGCCCGGTCGGTGGGCACACAAATGGGTTGGCCATCACTAAATTTCCACTGGCACCACTAAAACGTTCCAGGCAGCTCCCGTGGTCAAATTCAATCAGCTCCTGGGCTGAGGAGCCACTGAACATCCAAATCCACTGAAAGGCATCGTTAGGGAAAACCTGGCGGGACAGGATTAGATTCTGCACTCAAGGTTGTGTGGGATCTCTTAGAGATTGTTGTAGACAGCCCTCCAGCCGTGTCCAAGCCTTTATGTATCAATATTTATTCTACTCAGGCCTTTCAGTCACTAAATCCACTATAACAACTACGACTCAGTGAGGGGCAGCAGAAAGCGCTCAGGCCACATCTGTAATGTCTGGTATCATTTCGTCAAGTTAATTTTTCATCTCCATCAAAGGATCATACTCATACAAGTAAGCAACGCAAGCCATTCTGCACAATCTTGACACATGGTACTGACGTTTTAGGCTATTACTGCGCCTTTCCATACTTTGAACGATGAGCGACCCAAACACAGGCCGACCGAGACGAGAGATTGATGACCGCCTGTTGGATTCCGTCCAGGCGAGATATGAAGAGAATGCCCGGGTCATACTCGAGATGGTCACCGGGATCATTGGTGACGGAGATCCTGTGGGCGATGACGGCTGGGACCAGGCTGCAGAGGATCGGATGATAGCCCGCTGGGAGGCATCATCGCGAAAGACGTCCTCAGATAAAGTTGGCACGAGACGGAACAATGATGACCCTCTTCGTGAGGTATGGAGATTCTGTCTTCGCTTCCTGAAGGAAACGCTCCCGATCATGCTCTCCTCAATCAACGGTCTTCAGTTCATGCCTGCTCGTATGCCCCCTCGTCCTGCTGGTCCTGCTCGTCAGAGAGATATCGCACTGTCAAGCGACCTTTTTACGTTGTCAGCTTGCGGGACGCTGTCAAAGCTGGTCGTTCACCCACTATGGTATGGAGACTACCATATCTTTCTCGACGCCTTGAAGTTCGCTGCTTTGTGCCGTGTCGATGCCAAGGCGAATATCGTCTCATCCCTCCGGTGGCCCGCTCACTGCCCGGTCATCCAGGGGCTGAACGCCAGGCTTATAGAAGGCACCGGTTCCGTTTTGCCCGATACATTGCAAAACCTTCATCTGGCGGCAAGGGGGGCTGCCTCTGGCAGTGAAGTCAGGGAAAGCGTATTCTCGGAGGTTCTCTTTCGCATCGGGCTGACTGCCGTTGCTGAGTCGCCTTGGAAGGCCGAAAAGACTCAATTGCGGCAAGGGATCATCCCTTTCCAGGGCAAAGACCTGGACGTCATCAAAAATGCAATTGATGAATTGGCTTCGACTGATGATCGGGTGCAGTTTTCCATCGAAGAAGTCTATATAGCTTTCAAGTCTGTCGGTACTCGCGGCGAAATCCCTTCCAGAGAGCAGCTTCAGTCATTGGACGCTCGGGCATGCAAGCAGGTCTTTAGAATATGTGCGAGACCCGGCTCTGTGAGCCTCCCTTCTGACTAGTTATCAGAGGAGGGTACTACATCAAGCAGAATACCAGAAGAGACTGAAGAAGCCAATCGATCCACAGCAAGCAGCCAAAGGCGTGGTCGATCTCGTAGCCCACTGGCTCAGGGTCCCGACCAATTTCCCTTCCGCCTTCGCTCCCGCCTCCGATCGCCACATTTGAATGAGTCTCATCAAGGTTCCCGCCCTCTCGAGCAGCGCCGAAGCTCTTCTCACGCGTTCTCCTCTAGTCGACACTCGAATCCCGGCAATCAAGGACGTCACTCCCAAAGGGTCGACAGCGACAATACGTCACCGGCACGCCAGACACTTGGGGACAATGCCTACTCTTCGATTAGAGGTAGTTATATGCCTGAGGGTAGTGAGCTTACGCGGAGTCAAGCATTGTCTCCAGATGAGATTGGAGAAGTCCGAAGGGAGCTGAACAGACTCGGCGAACAACTCCGCGCCGGCGAGACTGAGAGAGATCGTCTGATTGAGCAAGTCAGTACTCAGCAAGCTGAGACTCATAATCTCCTCAACCACCGGCACGCCGACGCCATTCAGGCTTTAAAGGGTGATTATGAGGATAAACTCGAGACCTTGAGATCTGAGCATGCCGAAGCCATTGCTACTTTGAAGTCGGAGCATGCCGAAGCCGTTGCGACTTTGAAGTCTGAGCATGCCGCGACTATTGCATCTTTGAAGACCGAGATTCGTAATGGCCTCCAGGGAGTAATGTCTTCTTCATTGAAGTGAGCAGGCAGGTCTCTTCGAGACTCTGTAAGAGGAAAACGAGAGGCTCAGAGGGATAGCTCAGGCGGCTCCCTCCCAATAACGCTCACCAGCTCCTGTTGAGGCCTCTCACCGACGTCCCATCCGGTGATGAATCCTCTCAACAACCTGAGTCGCTGTCAAGTGTCCTGATGAGAATGCCTGAGAGGATACAACTTCTCGGGGTTCAAGGAAAATTCACCATCAGAGCGAAATGAAAACATACCCAAAGGACCAGGCTTTCCATAATCAGAAAGTATTGTTAAACATAACATTGAGGCCTAATGTGCTATCATAGTAGATGTGGGAATTGAACTTGATATGAAATTATTAAATGCTTGACTGCTTGACTCACCATTTATAGAAATCAATAACGTAGTGGTCTTGAGTAAGGTTCTTGAGTAGTGGTCAGGACTCAATGGCTCTGTAATGCCCAGCCCCGGCTTTCGGGGACTTGTAGCTAAGCGAGCCAATCACGGTAGCCGCACCTTTTAACACTCTTCCACGCCTCCTCTACTCACTCTCCGCCCTCAAGCTTTCATGACTCAAACCATTCAACCTTTCTCCAGACCAAACGAAACCGTAAGCTCAGTCAAGCATTATGGAATGGCCGCTAACATTATTAGAAGACCTCACGATGGCTTCCCGTGAAGTCGTAGAGCGCGCCCTCCGCAACCGCATCGAGGAGCTTGAGGCAGAACTACGAGAGACAAAAGCCCGCTACGCGGCCCTTGAGATTAAGGCAAAAGATGACGCCAACAAGATTGCCGATATAGCATCCATTGTTGGAAACGGAATGCCTGGCAGTTTTAGTGCTAGCGGTGTCGACAGCGGGCGTTTCGAGTCCCCAGTCGCGGCGGCTGAGAAGCCTGAGCCTGACAATGCGCTCCAGACTGTACGATTTGGCCAGACAGATCTCGCCAAGACCCTCCAGAAAGAGAACGAGAGACTCGGACAGTCGACTCAGGCGGCTCCCGCTCAGATCGCTGAGATCACAGCAACTCCTGTTGAGAAATCGGCCCAGTCTGGCGCCCCTGAGCACCTTGAGTCCTCTGAGGATACCGAGACACTGGCAAGCATCTTAGCGAGGCGGCCGGAGGGAGTGTCATTTCCTACGCTGGGTCTACGACGGCCAGTAGTCAGGGTTACCGCGAGTGTTGACGGCAGGCATTGGAGACTCGGCGATTAAGTAGTGTTGGGGTTAATCTGATGTGCGATGGGACGCTGCGGTGTTTTACTATGCAATCGCATGTAGTTAATGCTTAAGGATTTCAGCAACGGGTGAAATATAGAGTTACGTACTACAAGAGCTTTGAAAGACGATACTGGGCGATGTGTACTATATAGAAAGTGCAAACTCTTTATAGGTGAAAGTGGATATATAATTGTGCCATTACTACAACTTTGGTTTGTTTGCACCTGTGCAAGTGATTGACGCATCATCGCGTTAGCAAGGTTTTTAAATAAAATAACTAAGGTGACGACGCGGCTGTAATCAATTTTGACTCTTATCAAGCATATTAACTGGATTTATTACAGTCCACAACGCTATTACGTCTATATAATGATCCCAGATTCAAGGTAGTGCTTGCTCTTACCCTGCATCATCAAGATTGCCGAGTCCCCACTACCCCAGATCGATCAATCAATAGGCCCACAATTTGTTTTGACGCGCCACGTTTTCACGCGTCGCACGCTGGATCAATGAAGGTACGGCAGCCTTTGTCGCTTTCGAACCCTTTGATAATGCTCGCCAGCTTCGTCTTTCCGTGATGGATCAACAATAGGAGGTAGATGTGTACCTGAAAGACAGAGAAAGCTATTTGTGATGCTGTGAATTTCAAACTAAGTCACGCGACAGGAAATTGGGTACATAGACCTATGCTGCGAATCGCAGGCACAAGCATGCTAACAGCAAAAAGGCACCATGACATGAGTTGAATTCAGGATGCCAATCTTGCTCCGACAGAGATGAAACTGAGAGGTTGCCAGTCGCTATACCATGCCCAGAACGGTATATATCGAGTCCGCCAGTGGCCAAGACGATCGACACACTCCAAACTCACGACGAATGATGAAGCTCACCAATTCTTCGCACTGAGTGATGCCAGCGAGTGAAACAGATGAAATTGAACTCGAAAACAGTTCTTGACATTCAATTTTGGAGTCAAGATGAGCGGTATGACATATGAGAGCCGGGTTTTGAACACGACATGCCCAACTACCCACGCGCGATTACTGGAGGTACGTTCAAGAACGAAATTGCGCGGCGCGAGCCCTAGCCGATTGTTGTTCTCTACTGACATAATTGGCAGGCTTACTGTATCCCTCACAAAGTGTCTCACCACGATGCTGGACTGCTGCATCGACTTCCCCACAGCTGATAGCTCACATCACGCGCCTCACACACGTTCACAGGGACATGGATCTTGACTACGAAACGCAACTGGAGCGCTTCATTTCCTAAAGTTCCTCAAACCAAAGCACACGTTCAACAAACACAGGACAAGAAAAACGCACCTCAAATAGTAACCTGAACACCGAGGAGAGTCACATCCCAATCGAACACCATGTTCAGAGCGCAGCATCCATCGCGCTTCGGCCTCCGACGCACGACACCGAGTTACAAATCGCAGCTTCCCGAAGTCTTCTCCAACAACAGCCCCTCATTCTGAGATCCGATTCCCCTCAGCAACCGATTCCAGCCGCCTCCGTGGGTGCATTCGAGTCAGCAAGAACCTAGACGTCAATACATCCAGCAGTACCCCAACTCCGCGGCCCCTCACGACACCTCCTTCCAATCAGCTGTACGCACCCCTGGAGAACCTCTTCGCTTTATGCGGCTGTTGCTTTGCTCCGAGATACGAGCTCATCTTGGTCACTCATATTATTGGCGTGCAGACTTCATTACAGATTGATACATCACCTCTGACCATAAGCCAAGTCCACTATTCGGGTCTGTTCAGGCCTGCCGCAAGCCTTGAGTCTTATGATCCAGTTCGATACATCCTCGGCGATCACGGTTTGCAATCAGCTGGGGTGACACTAGGAGGCACCATTGCAGTTTGCGGCGCCGCCACAACTCAAGTGTCCATTCACTCTGTTTCCATTGCGATCGATTCAATATACGCCCAAACTATCTTACTTCCTCCACAATCTCTGGTGTCAATATTGACTGTTCCAGTATTGAACTCCCAAAGGCCGCCAGAACAACCCCTACGCAACTTCTTTTTAGTGCCAAAAGCGACCTTGTTGTCAGCAAATCCGAATCAAGGTCCACGACGGCTTGCAAACGGCCCCGCAGCACGCGCGTACAGACTGGTTTTGATCAGATTGTCAGAATCTCTGAAATCAAGCCAAACCCCGAGCCGTACCTTCGCACCCCCGACCAACAAACATCCCAAGGGTACCCCTCCAAAGCGGCGGCCCATCCATGGTCCTCGAAGCACTTGCTGATGTGCCGCTTGCTACGACTCGATTGTCGGAGTCCGATCACAGAGGCAAGCGTCCCGGCCGCGAATACCGAAGACTACCTTATCCGACTCCTGTGACCACCGGCTGTACCAGCTTCCATCGAACCGATCGTTTCCCCTCGAAGCTTTGCAATACATTGAGCATTGAAGTCTCAGAAGATTTAGAGGAACCACTCTGAGTCAGGCGTCGCTGAAACTGGAAGAGGAGCGACTGAGCACCAGAGAAGATGGATGCCCGGGGCGGAGGACACTCTGATCTGATGGGTTTAAGTATAATCTATACAACATGTTCTGCGTTTCTGTCTCGAAGGAATTCAATTTGCCAGAAGGCTTCTCGGTCATCGGCACTCGTCGCTCACCATCTTACTCATCTACAGTCTCATCCATCCGCAAACCAGTGCTCTCAGTCTCCTGATACAGGTGTTGGGTGTTCGCCCGAACTCTCATGAGCTTCACCTCACACATTGTTGCCCTCACCTTCGACTCATCGATTTCAAGTGGTGTTGTCCGATTGTTGTGGTCGAGTCAAATACTGTGTCATGTGAGTCCCCTATCACCGATACGCCCAAATAAGTACTTTCCTGCCCAACACGTCTTGCAACCCTCGGCGAGCGCTCTCATCCCGGACTACCGGTACTCGACGCCACAACGGCATGCATACTCAACCCACCCTCCCAAAACAACACTTCAACACTCGAGCATTTTCCGTCCCCCCTTTCGACGACCATTCCTGGGATCTACCATATCTGTGACTGTCGCAGTGTACTCCTGACTGCCATGAACAATGCTCCTTGCAAAAATATCGACAACCTGCTGATAACGCTACGAGACTCGACAATTCACAGTGCCCTTTACGATACGCCGATGCAATAGAATTCAGGGAACAAGCTTTCGACATTCTTACGGCGTCAGACAGCCTCACTTTTTGGTCGTTCTTGCCATATAACAAGTGGCCACGGAATCCACATTCCCGATTTGGCCGTTGTGTCCTCTGCTATTGATCCAGTGAAAGAAGCATACCCATTAGAGTTCCAAGCACGTGTCTCTCGTGGTAACCCACTCAAAAGTTGGAAGTTGCGCATTGCGGTGTGACCCTAGAGTCGCTCGACGATGGTGGCAAGACTGATACGCTGGTTGACCACAGAGAGGGCTCATGGCTCATTACACTGAGGTTTCAGTAAGCTAGCATCTTTTTCAGATCAAGAATGCAATTATGGTATGCGAGCCTCGTCCAAAGACAACATCAAGAGCACTTCCGCCAACTGTCTCCGACGGACATCGATCGACTGGCCCGCTCAGTCTTCCATCACCACCGCGAGCCTTCTGAATGCCACGATTCTCTTGCCCGACGCATGCAATATCTCACAAACATCGGCTCCCCGTCCACGATCGTGTCCTTCATATTTTGATGACTTCAAAGGTCCCATCTGTCGATTGCTTTTCATGGCTTCAAAATCCCTCCATTGAAGGGGACGACACCGTTTGCCAGCTGCGCTAGCTCACCGGACGATGTAAACTGTCTCACTGTAGCTAGCACAGCAGTGTGACAGGACAAGTCCCAAAATCTACCAGGCATCTCGTCCTTGACAATGGCAAAGTTTCAAGTATTATATGTGGAATACACTATGTCCCAAAGCTCATCACCGAAGTCGGCCCTTGATGGTGTGTGATCGGTTTGTTCGCTCATGTTGACAAAGGGTGGGTATGACTCAGAACCCGTTCTTCAAGTGGTATCTTCTCAATGCGGTCGTTGTGTGGGGTTTGGTAACTACTTGAATGTGAGGCTGGTGATTTGGGAAGAGGGAAGAAATCTAAACGGTTGGCGGGAATCATGGCAAAAGGTGAATTCAGGTAGTCCAAGTTCAACCTGCTTTATCAGTAATACAACCAAGACCTCATGTTCACCGATGCTACCTTAACAGCCTTTCACGAACGTCAGAAAATTTGTGGAATATGGTAGAAAAAGTCCAGACTCCATGATGCCTATTTTAGACATACACTATATAATTTCTACAATGACTGATGAAGCAAAGGATTCCTCAAATGGCTCAAAGATACCATTATCCCAAGCAAGACAAGAGCAGGTGAGCCGATTAACGAGATGCCGAGGGCAGCCAATGTGCTGAAGACGAAATTGTCAGCAAGGCCTGTTGTTGAAGGAAGCTCTCAGGACATGCGTCTCCGGGCAATATCTGTATCCATAGTGTCATAAGACCTGATAGCCTCTTCCTGAAGTTCAGTGTTCAGTCTGTTCTTCGTGTTCCGGATCTTGATCTCGTGGTAGCTGTAGGCTACATGCATCTAGTAGCTGAGTACAACGCTGCTTGTGGATCTTTTCTGGTTCGGTAGAGCCTGAGTCTGAGCTCTGTCGGAACGCTGCGTTGAATAGAAGAAAGCTCGTGATAGGATGTCCTTTGAGCATGCTTAACAGAGCATATAGTTCTGTCGAGGGTTCTCCAAGTGGCGTAGCTGTCATCATCAGACAGGCATTGAACTGTTCTCTTAGCTCAGATACAGCGTGATATGTGCGGCTTTGGTGGTTCTTGACGGTATGGGCCTCGTCAAGGATAAGCCATTCCCCCATTGGCTTTCTAGGCTCCTGTTTGTGGATTCCAGAGAGTAGAACGAGCATTGGTCGCTTGGGGGGCTGTGTGATGATACCCTTCTTATAGTCCGCGATGCCAGTGAGGAACTTGTGTCTTCGTGTAACTTCGGCGCAAAGATAATGATACGATGTGACCACAACCTTGTACTTCCAAAGATCAGTGGGGCGCAAAGCCTCCCCGACAAGACATATTGCCGGCATCTGGTCCTGTGTTACTGTCAGCATTGGTACGTTGGGGGATCAAAATTGTCGGAAACACCTGCTTGTTCAAAAAGCCCATCGATTTCCGTCATCCACTCACGGCAGCGGGACAATGGAGCGATAATGACACAGGGGCCCTTGATGCTTCCGCTCTTCGCAAGCGAGACGGAGATCGTGGCAAGAGCAGACAGAGTCTTGCTGAAGCCAGGGGGGTCAGCTAGAATCATTCCCTGGAAACGGGAATCCTTCTTCTCCAACGCGGCTGCTACGGCACGTCTCTGTCGGTCGGAGAGTCGGACAGTATCTTTCAATCCTGGGATAGGGCCAGGGTCGGGCGCGTGGTACTTTGCAGCCTATGATGAGTATATCAGCAACTGGCAGCTTGACATGACCGCTGCCCCGACTCACGATATCATCATCGATTTCGTCAAAAAAGCGGTTGAATTCCTCCTCGTTGTAACCCGAGGTCACAGCCAGCGCATTAGTCTCCTTGTCCTCAAGACTGACGTCATCTTGAGCTCCATCCTCGTCTGAATCGGGATCTTTGGTATCTTGCTCCTCGTCCTCGTTGTGCTCAAGCGTGGGAGTCTCTCTTGAATCGACAAACCCATCACCAGGTCGTAGCAACCCGATCAAGCGTCGTGCAGTCAGCATCGGGTCTGGGGGCTTCATTTCTCGGAGGCGCTTACCCCTCGCAACAATCTCGGCCGCAGCAGCGAGAATAGGGTCTTCCGGTTCGCTCATGGCTGCGACGTGTACCGGCAATATCCGGTCTGTGCTTCTCGTGACTCTGCTCGTGAAGGACTTGTAATGTTGTACTGGCCTCGGAATGGATTAGCGACAGCGCGTAGAAAGCGAATAAATTCTACCAGACAAAAAGTGAACTATGATGGAGAAAGAGTGATGTAAAATGAAATCTCCTTCCAGTAAAAACCAAGGAGCAATGAGAGATTGAACGGGTTGCGGAGAAGAGTAGGGTGAAGGCAACAGGAACAGCCTTGACGCTGTTGGGGTATGAAATCGGAGAGAAAATATACTTGATAGTGACAAAAAACTGATATGAAACAAGACTTTTGATCGTCTGACTCTGAAAATGCAAAATTTGTGTTGAATGAGGCTATTGCGGACGTGTGCGCTTCGTGGAAAGTTGGGATTTCTTACTCCGTGAGGCGTCTTGAGTTTGGAGCGAGAAAGGTGAGGCTAAACTTGGGCCGGTGGAGGTATCAGTATCGAGGGCTTAGGCGGCCATTACAGTGGGGCTTTGGTAGTGAATGAGCCGTGGTGCAGAGAATTCTGATGTGAAAGAATCAAGGTGATTGTTTATGACGAGGAATTGAGCTGTCTACCTTGATTACAAACAGCCATGATTGCCAACTTATCGGATACCATGGGGAATCTAGGTCTCCTCACGGCCGGCATCGGGGAAATGAAGAAAGTTACCAAAGGAGAGGCCGTCAATTCTACTTTACGGTGACTGTGTATAAACAACAACAGAGAAGCATAAAATCCTGCCGCGCCATGTCACTCATGCTTAGTTCTAGAAACCTGTCTACCCTTTCGTCATACCGTCAAATACCATTGCAACCGGAATACCACCCCATGAATCCACCCTCGCTCACAGGTTACCGGAATCGATGGAATAGAGCATTTGGTCGATGAGGGCGATGATGCCCTCATTCGACTGGGCCGCGGCATGTGCAGTAATACCATACTGAACCGCGTGAAGTGCAGCCACCTGTTCAAACAAGGATGTAGCACAGGGGACATCGGTCGCATTTCCTAGCTTCTTCATGAGAACATCCATGCTTAGGTGCTTGAGAAGTGCTCCATGCTGGCCCGCAACAGACTCCACAGCTCTGCTTGCGTGGGCGGCTGAATCTTCAATGTGCGACTTCACAGCCAAGAGGGCGGCTCTGAAGTTTTGAGCTGTCACTGGATGGGATGTCGTTGATCCGTTGTCCACCGCTTTCTGCAGCGAGGTGCGAGGACAGTTGTTACTGTGCCACTGGCAGAAAGGCAGAATCGCCTTGACTTCCCGAAGAACGACATCCTCATGAGCATGAGCCATCGGAATCGTGTTATGGCAACATTCAAGAAGGAAGGGGAGGGCGTTGCCGGGTAGGATATCCCCCAGGTGCTCGCCTTCGAGTTCAGTGTCGATATTGGTACGAAGGGCCTTGTGAACGGCCATGATGAGTTCAGAGTCAACGCAGCGGAGCTTCGGGTTCAATCGCTGATATCCTTGTTAGCCCGATGCATGTATGAATAGGAAAAGACTTACTGCTACTTTCTCATGTAGCTCATCAGACTGGGCCCGGCTAAGCTCACAGCTAAAGTCGAAAAACGCACTCTCAGCATCTGTGCGTGTTTGAGGTCCGTATCTCAGATCTCCTCGACAGTCCTCCATGGTGGCCAACATCATTTTTATGAAAGCGTTGTCTTTCGCCCCCGAAATAATGAAAGTAAGCCATGTGAGCACAAGCTTGCTTGCAAGGTGCTCTGGCTGAGTGACCACGAGAGGGTGAGCGGTGGAAATCTTCTCCAAGAGGTCGGGAACTAGAGAGGCCGCCATGCGAGTCTCGCTTGTCTTGTCGAGGGCCGCAGCCTTGCGACAATTCTCACTCAATGCCTTGACTCGATTTCTTCTGTCCCCGCCGACGTCCTCCTAGAACTCGGAGTAGAAGAAGATGGTCTCGCCAGGAATGAGTGCGGGTGAGAGCCGCCCGTTGGAAAACTTGCATCCGACGTAGAATTTGGCTTGAGGGTTCAGCTTCTCAGAGACCGGAATGTAAACGCGCATTGCGTTTTCGTCACGTTGAAGAATGGCGGAGCCTGTCTGCTTCCCCTTTCCTTTAGTTGAAGTACTGTTGGTAGAAGTCCCTACGTTTGAGTACTTTTTGGGGTCGTCTCCGGGGACTAAGCCCACCTCAACGTATTCCTTGGTGACCTTTGGGTCACTGACGAGCTCTGCCCCGGTGGGCGTCTTGGGACATGGGGTTACAGCAGGCCCATGTGTCAGCGGCTTGTATTGTTCAGTAGATGTCTTCATCCGGCCGCTGCCGGTCTTTTCCTCTTCTCCAGAGCTCCAAAGATGGACGTGTTGAAAGGGGATTCGTCCATCGACTTCCACACGCATTTGAAGATGGTCGCGATTCTTGGCAAGATCCCAGTATCCATCTTCGATTGGTTGCTTGGATGGAGCCGGATTGGAAGGTCCGGCAAGATGGTTGTCAGTCATCTTCGGGCAAGGATTCCGAATGTTAGAGAGTGAAGCCAGGTATTGGAGATGGTCTTGAAATAGTTTCTGTTGGCGGTCAGAATGAAAGGAAATAGACTGTCGTCTTGAGTAATTAAAGATGAGTTAAGTTGTCGTAGTTATGTGGCCAAATGAGATGTAGGTTGTGAACGTGATGTGGCGTATGGATGGCGAGAAACGAAGGTGAGAAAATGATAAAGGCGATGGATTGGCTTGCAGTCACGTGAGGAAGCAAAGTAAAATGGAGCAGGAGGCTCGAGAGCCAACACCACATGCTCCTCTCATAACTTAATCACAAGTGTCACTTCTTTTTACCTCATACAAACGCTTTCCACATCCGCATCACTAAAAGGCGGATCTTCCACACTTTCTACGTTGAGAAAAGCCCTACGAAGATGGCCGCTCCTGGTCGGGGTTTTCCCAATGAAGATCTTCAGCAACTCAAATCGCACCTTTTGGAACTACAGCTGGCGTACATTGAAGCTTCGCGCCGACGACCGCAGAGAAAAGTCAAGAAAAGCCTGAAGACGAACCCCGCGCCATTTTCGGATACAAAAGAGGCCATTATGGAGAAAGTCGAGTCAGACCTGGATGCTATTGCGTCAAGCATCTTCATCCAGCAAGAAGACTCAAACTTACGTCTTCCCGCTAGCAAAGTCTCAACCGATCTCTACAACAAGCTCAAGGAGATTAGCGACAGTGATCGTGTCTGCACACAGGAGGATATTGATCAAGTCGATTCACTTCTCAAACGCTTCATCCGTCAACTTGACCCGAATCATCCATTCGTCGCTGAACCCCAGGAATCCTCACTGAAAGGTAAGACTCCATGCATGAATGCCACGAATCGGAAAATAGCTAATATTACCCAAAGGCGATGCTGCGGATGTTGAAGATACCAACTAGCATTGTCAACGGAGAACACGCTTCGTAAAAAAAAGGAGTGGACAGTCTCGGCATCACTGAGGATGCTGACGGTGACTTGGGAACGGAAGATGACGAGGTTCGGGACCCTGACTACCGAGACAAAACGTTGGGAGAATCCGAAGCACCTATTGAAGACAGAGAGGAAGGCGAAATTATCAGCATCAGATGAAGGACCAAAACAGCAAAGCTTCGTGATAGTCCCGGTTTACAGGATGGCCATTATACATCGCACAGTCAAAACGATGGTTTTGAGATATTATCTGTTGTAAACTTTCCTACCCACGGCTAGCGGTTGTGGCATCAGTTCGATGGGTAGAATGAAAATGCACATGTAGTGAGCCGACTCTTGATTGCTATCGTACATCATCTTATGCTAGCTGTGATTAACGTCATCGTCCATGAAGAAAGGTAGAGCATGAAAGACATGCAAGTTGCGGAGTGTTTTGCAATATTTGAGATGAAAATACACAGCAGCCTCTCGAAAGGAATGACTCCAAATTCCGTATCGCGAACTCGGGCCTTCTGAACGAGACTTCACCCTGGGTTCTCAAGGCTGGACTCCCTCGTGCTCATTGAATTGATATCTGAGTTCATCGGCCTCGGTGCCCGCTCAGGCCTTTCCAATTATGACTCGGGATTTGTGAGCGTAATTGAAACCAACGGTAGTCAGGAGAGCGAGATGTCAATAGGGGGCTATCTATGACTTCTTGGCCACAGCGAGATTCTCTATAGAAATCATGTGTCATCGATGGACGTAATGCTTGAGGTATTATAATCCATAGGAATCTCTATAGACTTGAGCTAATCTTCTTTTAAGGTCTACATTCTCCTTCTTCAACCTTTCAATCTCCCTGTCCTTTTCAACAAGCTGCAAAGCTTGTCTGATGACAGTCTCCCCCAGCCTCCGTACTTCCGCTGTGGTTGGTACATCTACATTGGCAGTTCCCTCAGCAGAGGTGGTCCTTTCGGCATTGGCGTCGGTCAAAGATGGCGATTCGTTGAGGCGTGAGGGCCAGACCTTGCCCTCCCTATCCCAGAAGTTCGTGAACACGTCGTTCATGCTCTGCATTCGCCAATCTCGAGGCAGAACGCCAACGCTCTTGGTGCGATTGAAGTCCCTCTGGTACTCCCGGATGGACTTGTGTCCTTCTTTGCCGCGATAGATATCACGGGAGAAATCCCTTGTCCAGGGGAATTTGTCCGGAATTTGCTGGCCCATGGTCTCGCGGACCGTCAGGAACCGGTACAGGTAAACCCACCAGGCTGTATCGGTGAAGATTGGCGGCTTGCCAGCGCGGTCTGTGACAAGTAGCTTGACCTTTTCCGCCAACGTGAGGCGCGTGAACTGACGGCAGTGATCAGTGACGTGGTTCTTGTTGTTGCAGAAAATACATCCCCGAATGCCACCAGTGACTGTGGTGATGCAGTCCTTCATGATATGTGTGCTGCCTTGACACTCAGCACATAACATTGACCGGACTGCCTCGGGATTCGTGATGATCTGGTTGCCATCGTGTCTGTCTGTCCTCTCTTCCAGCTGGTTGGAACGGGCACTGCGGTTCTCGGGACCGCGTCCGTAAGACGTGTTGGCAAGGCTGCCTTGGCCATTCGAGTTTCGGCGCTGCACTGAGTCGGCAATCGACATGCCAGAGCCATTCTCCCGTTTTCGAATGCCATGTTTGCTGGCAAGAGAAACGCCGATGCTGGTAAAGTTTCGGCTCTTGTTTCGGCTCATGTTTCCATGGCCGGCACCGGATTGATGGCTTTGTTGTTCACCGGGACCACCTCCGTTTTTCTGTTGACGGTTCGCGTCGCGTCTCTCAAAGCCCTTGCGAGCTGCTTCCTTCTGCTGGGCAGTCTTTTTCGGCATCGTGTAGTACTGTTGGAGAATAGTAAGTTGGTGCTCGATTCGATTAAGATCTGCAGTCTGTCGCGACTTACCTTGGTGGGAAATCAGAGCGTAGGTTATTATTGCTTGTGAGAGACAGTGATGTTTAGTGACACTTTGAGAGATGAACAATCACCCCACATAACTTGCCCGGGGTTGTGTCACCATTGCTCGCCTGCCATAGCCTGCTGACAGCGCCTTTCAGTGGACTACCCTCTACAATGTGCCAGTGTAAAACTGGAACCTACCTAGGTACCAATGGATGCGTTGACGACGTGCTAGACTCACTGACCATCACTCAAGTCCACTATAGCCCACTGAAAATAGTGGAGGTCCCCTGTAAATTCCGTAAGACCAGGAGCAGGCCCAAAACAAGCGTGGGAGCCAGATCAATCTAGTCCCGACCAGGGTGTAAACAGAGTTCCTTATATTCCATACAAAAGCAAGAATCTCACATTAGTTGATATAATACATGAGTGGTTTGACACCAGTCAAGTCATTATTCCTAACACAACCATATTACCACACTATCTTTCATAACTACAAACTTTACCACATCTTTGATCACTAGTTCTTGACGTGAAGATGACAGTGATAACTAGCATTGTCTTGGCTCACAATCTGGCATTCCATTGTTGAATCTTACTTAGGATAATTGGTTGTTGTCTACCAAGGACTGCTGTTCACGCAGGACATCCCTACGAGACGTCCTCCCCCCAAAAGGTGACATTCGCCAGCAAGCACAACCCTCAAGGTCGCGGGATATGAGCGCGATTAGGGGATGGGCGACTTTCATAAAACCAGTAGTAGCTCCAAACATCAGCGAGCGACCGAAGTTTTGTGTCTACCGGTAACACCTTCGGATCCTCCGTCATGTCCAACTCCGTCTGGATGTCCCCGACTGGCTTCCCATGCTTGCCCTCAAACACCCCTATCGCAAACTTCGCCGTCCAGGGGAAGTCAGTCGGGAAAGGGATATCCTTTGTCTCCTTTGCTTCGAGGAACTCGTATAGGAGATTCCACCAAGGCGCCAGCCCAGGCATACCAGCCCGCATGGCTACAAGCAACTTGACCTTTTCCGCTAGGGACAGTTGCTTGAACGTGTCGCAGTCGTCAGTTCGGTGATCGTCTTTCTCGCAGAAGAAGCAGGCGTTGATGAACCCGTGCACAGTCGTGATGCAGCCAGCTACTTGGTGACCTTGGCCTTTGCAGTTTGCGCAGGGCTTGCTGTCGGAATTTCTTTTCTTGGAGATTATGCGGTCCAGATTGCGCGACCAAAGTGGCATTCTTGGGCGGGCATTGTTGTCGGACATGAGTATCTCGTACATGAGCTTTTTGGCCTTTGCGTAGGCCACGCGGTCAGGCTTGAGACGCCGTTCTCGTTGCTCGTCACTGATTTGATGGCCGCTCTGGCTCTTCTGTACCCCGTGTCTGTCAGACAGAGTCGAGGTACCCATGATCTGGTCTCGGTTCCTATCGGGTCCAATGTTGCCTCGGCCAGACCCGGAAGCTCTGTGGCATGCGTCGGTACAATCGATGTCTACGTTTTGAGTGCTGCGAAATACCTCTCCCGTGTTGTCTGCTTTTCAGGGGCGGAGTTATCGGACATGGTGGATGAGTGCGTAAAGGACTGTTGGCGGATGGACTGTCGCTTCTTTGAGACTGTGATTCTGTGATGGTGGTGTGGAGACTTTCTTGAGGAAGCGGTATCAAATGGTAACCCCACTGTGGTTAGCATAGAATTCACACCTACCGCTGCACTTACGTACCTAAAGCAACGTCTACTGCACTGTAACAATCTGTATTGTATGTCTCTCCTTGTTCATTGATCGTCTCAAAACTGTGCCCTCTACGGATATGTATCCATCATTATGGTGATTTATAAATATTCTTTAGCCGTTAAATGATGCATTATCGCTCATCCATGGTAAAATATTCTGGCGTAGCGTCTACATCCTATGAGATGCGCATTGAGGGTGAAGGACTCATCTCACAACACAAGGTGCAAACTTCACCTAACATTCAAGTTAATGAGACAATGGCCGATATCGCCCAAGGATATCACAAATCCTTTATCATTATACGCCATTCCAAGTCAATTGCTAGATTCCATAAGTCGGCTGTAAGTCTGAAGTTACTTGTCTCCGTAGGCCAAACAGGCCGATTGCCAAACTGAGGTGCCTTTGCCTTTTCGGTTGAATACTCAGTGATTAACTCTGGCATAGTCTTACAACTGGTTATCTTGCCATGACAAACATCAGAACCATGGCATCAAAGGACTGGTAACTATTATTTAGTCCCTTCGAATGCATTTTGATTCACTGTGTCGTGCCACAAGACATGTCGATCATCTCGCTCTCAAAACGCAGATAACATGGTCCAGCTCTTATGGGTCCTTTCATGGGTCATGGCCAATGATCAAGAATGTGTCATCCCAATCAGGCAATTCCCAAACGCTAATCGTCCAGAATCCACAATTGCAAGGGTTAGGGATGTCACGGTACCCTGAAGTCTCCCTCGTCAATGCAAAACAACCTCACAACAAGACTCAATTGTAAGTGCTTTATATGCTGTGAGAGTTTTTAACTTGCCTGACCGCCAGCTCATCGGCGGTTTGAATTCGAAGGAGCTGCGCAATGTAAGCGTACAGTAAAAACAGCTGACAAGTTAGGTCGTCTGTCGAATGTAGATACTGTATACAATTTAATGGTCAATGCCACTGTTCACAACTTGTAGATACACCCTCCAGCTGAAGAAAAAGTGATATGAAGATTCCTGGAGTTTGCTTTAAATTTCTAGCGCCCCTAGAGAGTCGCGTTGCAAGAACCGGAGCGTAGTCTATTGCTTCAAGGCCCAATGTTAGTTAGTTCTTCTTCTTCACCACGGCTCCTATAGGTTGATCGAGCTATTCATCGCGGCATACAACCTAATGCTTGCTCTCATCTCGAGTCTCTCGATTTTAACTTACCATACATCCGTCAAGGACCGTTTATTTCCTGTCCGCCACGCCGTCCATCTGAGCCTCCGTTATTGAAGTCATAGTATACCTTAGGCGGTGCCACTCAGCGCAGGCAAGTTTCAGGGTTTCCCCAGGTTGGTGGTCATTGCTGATAGAATTCACTTTATGGAATTAATGATACAGTCATTGTTTGAACAGCTACGTTTGTGCGTTGTGCTACGAGAGACGCCAGTGAGTCGAATTACGGGCCAATTCACTGACGAACGAGAAGATGCAATGCGCTTGGATACGAGACGATCCGGACGAGATCGAGTCTCAAAGTCAAGTAATGGAATGTCGTGCGACGGCCGTGTCTGACCCGGCAGCGACTCACCCAACTCTGAGTTGTGTTCGGGAACACCGCGCTTGCTACTACATAACTAGGGAATCCAAATTCATAGTTCCAGAGACACGAAGTCGTATACAGAATGGCCATGTTCGCGTGATTTCTTTCTCGGTATCGATCGGTGGACTGGAAGAGGGGGCACGGACGCGAGGTCTGGAGCGATACTGGTGATGGTGAGATGGACAGACAATTGGATGTGGGTGAGAGCGGTAATTTGAGTTTCACAACGGTAAGACTGGATATTCTCCCTCCTTTCTGGAAGCAACTACAGAAAGTTGTATTGATAGCCCAAGCTCTCCCTATCTACATTCATTAAGTCTTTATGAGAGACCCGGGAACCTGAAGAAATCAGTTGCAGCTCAGCTGAATCAAGGAAAAGCTTACTGTTGGGAGTCTTCGTGTTCCATTGAGATTGCCCGACCGCTGAGGATTGTAGAGTGTTCCTTATCCGGGACAAACATCACATGATCGCATGTGAGAACAAAGGAACTTTCATAATCTGCCTGTCCTGGATGCATCCTGAAGACAAATGGGATCAGATACCAAGCGGAAGATTGAGTCTAGATCTGTGCTTTGATCATTGCCTGTAGCTCGGCAGTTGGCGACGTGGCCCTGCAAAGGTCGCATCTCTGAGTCGGCGCCTGAGGTTGTTCCTCTCGGACTCCACGCGTGCCAGCTCCTCTTGAAGACTATCAACCTTCTGTTGAAGACGTATCTTCTGCTCTAGGAGGCTCGCCATCGACTTGCACATCTCTGTGTTTTTGTTCGCCATTTCGATAGCAACCTTCGCTGCTTTGGCAACCTCGTGGTATGCTTGCTGAAGGCTCTCAAATGTGGGAGTCGGGTCCTCAGAAATGCCCCCTTGCGCGATGAGATGACCACCAGAGACGTCATCTTGTGACTGAGCGGATTCTACCATTCCCTGTTGGCGACGCCACTCGATGTAATCGTCCGAGGGTTCGTCGTTGGGGTCATTCTGCACCGGCCGAGCAGTCCACGGGCAAGCAGGCTTATCATTACCAAGATCACCAACTATGCGAGATTAGAAAAGTTGCAATAGGACACGGAGAGCTACTCACAATAAATGTCCCAAAAGGCCACGTCCAGCTTGTAAAAGAAGTATGCCGCACCGACTGCAGAAAATCCACGTCTTGCAAAATCGGAACAGACATTTCCCATCGCGAGTTTGCTCGCGGACTGGTGTCTGTCGTAGTCAAAGTGATTGATAGCTCCAGCATATGCCATCATGTACAGCTCACGGGCTTTCGAGTCGCCATGATCAATCTTGGATACGTCGGGGGTTCGCTGTTCTGGCATCTTGTTAAGTGATAAAATGTGATCAGTGGATTTAGGAAAAAAAAAAAAAGAAAAAAAAAAAGAAAGAAAGAAAGATTTAAACACTTGGGTGTACTTGAGCGATTGAGTAGAAATGGCGTGAGTTTGTGGAAATGAATCAGAGAAGAGTCTTCTGGAGATAAATTAGCGTTGCAGTTTGCACTTCTGAGTTAGGTACCTCAGTACCTATAAAGCGCTGTGTCACTGCCAGTGACGAGTAAGCTCCTGAGGGACCCACACACACCATTCCTCAGTACAAATTCTAGATCAGGCTGCAATTCTGATGAACTCGTGAAAACCTCAAAGCTAACCTCATGTGCTTAGACAACACTCATACTTCTCCAATCGTTATGTGCCGCATCCCCCCGAACTTCTGCCGTTGTGCACCGCTTCGACTGCCGATAAGGCCACATCTCGCCGACCCCTTTCATATCTCTTTTGAGTCCAAAGATGGAGACAGACAGAAGCGAATGAGGCGGTAGCTCGCCTTGGGCAACGCTCTCGGTCCACATCGCCAAATCTGCTGTAATCGAAGGCGGCACCAGCTGAGGGGGATGCACTTATCGGCCTTGCGGAGTGTAGGTTTCCTTCTAAGGTCTTTGGCATCACACTCTGACACAGGTCATCCCGCTCACACATCATATCGACGCCAACAACCTCAAGGCGGTAGCAGTCATCGCTTGACCGCTGGGTAACGCAGCCCCGGCCCCATTACTGGCAAGGATGAGCGACCCTATCAGTCCGGGCTGTTGAGCGAGAGAACTACATTGTCAGCAGTGTCAACAACAAGTCTCCGCCATTGTCGAAAATACACGAAGCACAACCATACTCGGCTCGACACAACTGTCCTCGATAGCATAAACGTTTTTCTTGAGGTGGAGTCCAACGATCAGGACTGCTCGGAAGCCTAGAGTAAGAACCCAACACCAATCGACTTGAGAGAGTAGGGTGTTAGAACGCCGAGCCAGTGACATTGGCCACTCCCATCACCGATTCCATCTACAACCGACATGCACAAAGCCTTGTACCGACGTGGGAACGCTGAACAGGGCCGTCACATTCCGAAGAGAAAGACTACCATTGGTGGACGAACCAGCCCAATCGATCGGAAGTGGAAGCCGACAACGCCAAGGTCACAAGTCTAAGGAGCTCACAGTGACTTGTATCCTCAGTTTTGCATAGACGCAGGTCCACTCGTGAATCGGTCAGTTGGTGTCGGATGAAGAAGTCCCCTGTTGAATACATACTGACACTCTTGCTCGATAGCCTATGGTCACATCTCCCACCGCAAGTCCCGAACAGAGCACGACTGCATTATTACGTTGAGGCATGATTTCTCCGCTAATGACCCATACAGTTATCCGATGAGCCGAAATCGACTGGTGCCTACCCATGGCGTCTGGCCTCACTGAACACTCCAGCGCATCAATGGCCAAGTCAACATACCCCGTTGGATGATCTTGTACACGCAATGCCCTGCAACGGCAACCCGTTCACGCCGCCGCCAACGTCCCTTGAGCTCCGAACATGTCGCTCAGCAGCCAAAAGCCAAGAGACAGAGAGTTCCCTTGACAGAGCAGACTTTTGTCAGCCCCGATGCAGCCATCCATTGCATATGAGGTAGCCACGGAGAGCCCAATAATTGCGCCGAGACAGCGAAAACGGTAGTAGGTGGTGATACGGGAAGGTCTTGGTGATCCACCTCCGGTTGGCTCACTCAAAAATGCATGAGAGGCAACATCGGGTGTCTAACAGGGCACTCGGACAACAGACACATCAGAGCCATGCGGCGGCTCCGACTAGAGATTAGACGACTAATAACGACAGTATCTGGAAGCGTTGGTGCTTCGAAATCATCTGCGAGGGAGTTGATCAGTGAGACCGCGGAACTTGGAGGTTCCAGGGTCCGATTCAATCCCGAAGAGGCCATATGGGACGCGGACCAGGCCGAGAGCAAACAATACTCTTGTCGCCATCATAAAGCACCACAAAAGAAGCGACTCGAAGCCCTGCGACTGAGCTGGAACGCGGCGGATGACCTGCGTGGTCATGATTTTCCAGTACCCCTTGGAATCGGACGAAGGCGAGATGGCTATCAAGAACTTCGAATAGAGACGTCACCGAGAGCCTCAAAGTCCACTGTGGCCAGCGCGCGATGAGCTGTTTCCCGGGATTCCACCATTTCAAGCCTTGTTGTCAACTGTTTCTAGAGACGTGCTAGAGTGATGCGTCACGATGAACGACGCCCAGCGAGCGGTGCTTGTGGTCTCCAGTTGAACCAGTTTCCGTAAAAGTCACATTTTCCTCCCCAGAGTCGCATTGCCGAAACTAACATTGTCTTTGCAGATGCTCCCCTTCGTTCTTCATCGACCTCTAGCTTCCTGCCCAATGAACCATCTTCACCGCCACCCCAGCCGATCAATTACTTTATTGTGAAATTCCTCAAAAGACAGACAAGCCATACAGTTAGTGGCCGAACAATACGAGTATTCTCCAGAGACACAGGCGGCCATTACCCAACCAGACATCGTCAACTGTTAGCCCTCCCCAGAATCTGACTCAAGACCCAACTCGATTGCCCGATATGTCAATTCCCAAGGATGACCTGTTTCGACAAAGGTTGAGCTTTAGTCACCGGTTCAATTTCATCCAATAAGTAAGCCTGGAGTTTCCTGAGTGTATCCCTTGGGGCTTTCAATCCACTCTCGGCGCGGACCCCTTGCCTCATTTTCCAGCTACCCCCCGCTCGCGTATCAAGTCCGCCCGACACGGGTATCTGAAGGATACAGGCTGATCACACAGAAACCGACCTCATGCCGCTTCATCAAAGGTGTCCAGCGAATGCTTGGGTACCGCACAGCGTCCAAGCGCACCCCTCTCACATGAGCGGGGGACCACACCGATAGAAGCGGGTGTGTCAGTCATACAGAGAAACGTAGATCTCGACCACGTTGCTTTCGAGAGCTCAAGGCTCCCCGATCAGGCCACCCATAGCTGGCAGGGAAAATGTCTGTCGTATTGAGAACCGTCCCATCTTTCACATCCCCAGTTGACACTCTATATCTCCGACATATCGATAGCTGGCGTGGGTCGACGACAAGGAAAGCCATGAGACTCAAACTCCACAATACAAGAGCGCCTCTAACATACGCCAAGGATCTCAAAACGGCAAGCTTGGAGTGGTGTTACCGAGAACAGTCGATCGCAATGAGCGTGCAGTCTTAATAAGAACGCGATCGACACCAGAGCGGCGAGTTGTCGGGACTCACCATGTGCTTCAGATGCTGCGGGGCTTACTGCGACAGCCCGATCCCGAAGCTGTCCAATTTGACCGCGGCCCTTGAAGCTTGCGACCAGGCTCTCTATAAAGGGTGGGGAGGGCGACGTAGTCAAAATCAGGTATCCCATCCCGGCCACGGTTTAATGCAAAATCGCGGCGCCGTGGATGGCCTCGGCTGTTTCCCGGTACTGGTCTTAATTTGACTTATGGTCACTGAGGGCTTCTTAACCTGTCCATGGGCTTGCTGTCGGAAACGACCCAAGTGCCCGACATGGAGACACTCGACGGGACCAACTTGCTGATGACCAAGATACTGTAAGAGATGTTCAACAAAATCATGTTCGGGCCTGGGGTGTTTCCATGACCAGCCGCGTCAAGTCCTCTGGACTCTCTATGAAGTAGAGCAACCCGTGGCCCTGTTCCCAATTGAGGAAAGCCCAGGCTCAGACCTTGACGCATTGCCCCTCAAAATCACAATAGTCTGATCCAAGATTGTTGTTTTGGAAGACGGCTCTTATCCCTTTCTTGAGGAAGCCCCCTTTCACGTCGGAGGGACGAAACTCCTTAGAAGCCTGTACATTTGCCCCACATGACAGTGATTTTGGGGTTGCCCACAATGTGCGACAGGCACATGAACCGGTGGAAGAACTGCTACTGCGGTAAGGTTCGGGTTTTAAAAGAGGCTTCAACCCCCAGGCCACAAAGGTAATGGACACCAATAAACACATACGGGCAACATACTCGTCACCCTCACAATCGTCTAAGATCTTGTTACAAGACGATGGGCAAGACTGCGCCCGATAAAGAGGGGAAGAGTCGAAAACGTCAACACCAACTTATCATCTCCATCGCGCGCGCCCGGCATTGTAATTGTAATTGTAATATATTTTGCTATGCTGCTCAGAACTAGTCTAAACACATCTCACATCTAATGAGCGTAATCCGACCTATCACAGTGCTGTATTCGCGAAATGACCCACTTTTCCTAGCCTTGGGAAAACGCTCCGCTCGGCCCGACGTTAAGCCAGCGAGGGGAAAACCTTCGGGCAACAACCCCTCCTTTGTCACGTGCTAAACCGGGTCCAACAATGATGTAATCTCTCAATCAAGCCCACTTTTCCTAGCCTTCTCATTGGCCGGCCGGTATACCACAGTCGATAACACTATTTTCCAAGTTGCAGCTTGGTGTTGTAGCTAGGGTGGTTTTTTTGGTGGTTAGGCCCCCTTTTTTGGCTTTTTGGGGCTGGGGGCTGCGGGATTCGAACCCACTACCTTTAGCTGCCTAGTCAGCTGTTAGGTCGGGCCAGTGACGCCTAACCGTTACGCCACAAGCCCCCGCGCGCCCGGCATTTTTCTTAATTTTAAAAAAAGACTTCAAACGCTATATCCACAGAAAATGCCAAACAACCATCCCCGTGCCCAAGGAAGCACCAAGTCCGCTTTCCAGAGGCAAAGCGCCAGGGATGGATACCGGCGCAGACAGGAACGCCGCCAGCGACCTGCGACCCGTGAAAGTGGTGGTGGTCAAGCTGAGGCGCCAATGGAGTGCAGGTCGTCGAAGGCCACCCCTCCGACGCTGGTCATGTTGGCATGACTGGTGATCGAGACGAAGCTGGTCCTAGTCCAGCAAACCGCTGAGGTTGCCGTGCGAGAGGCCGACTTCTCTACCTCACCTCGAGGTCACCAGGCTCGCTCACGGCATGAGCACATTGGCAATCGCCGCCCCGCTGTACAGTAGCGAGATGCTCAGATTAAGCAATCAAATTCCGGTCCCCAGGGGCCAGACCAGGCTGTCGCCGATGCTACATCTGCTGAAAAGGTATCATTGGATGAGGGAATGGATATCCCATGGAGTATCGCGCTTTGTAGAGAGCTATCCCGACTTTGTAGGCATTTGGAGATCGCATACGCCGCTTCTGATGGATCCACGGGCACCAATTTAGTGTGCTTGAGTGAGGGTGTTACGATGCCTTACTTCATTCTGGTGGTTTAAGTAGCGAAATTGAACTATTACCGTCGCTGGTACACCCTTTGTTCCATGCTGAAATCAATCATGTCTTTGTTCACAATCCCGTTGACCAATTGACCATCGCCCCTTTTCCATATTTACTTCACAATAAAACTGGGTGTCCTTGACGTTAAACACCTAAAAGAATAATTTTATTTGGCTCATTTGACTCACGTATAATTTACTCCTCCAAGAATTCTATCCTTCCTGACATTATCACTTGATCCTTCGAGTTATCATGCAGATGTCGTGTCATACCTGATGACCAACTACCCTAGGCACATCCTATCGCAGTACTTCGACTCATCTTTGAGCAGACAAGCACTCAAGCTAAGCTGCGGCCTGCATACTTAGATACTTAGTCAGCCAGTGATTCACGCTGCAGTCAGGCGGGCTGTCCAACATCTCTCTACAACCCCGCGGTTCAATTTTCTTTTTCTTTTTCTTTTTCAAATCACAACTGCGCCTCGCCGACCTCATTTTTCTTTAAAAAGAAAGCAAATATCCACAAAGACACACACCAAGAACGCTTCCGCCGCTGAGAAAATGAGTTCTCAGCAATTTACTTTCGATCCGGCACAGTTGCCGAGAGTTGACAACCTGGGTCAGCGACGTCGATATATTGAGCAATATATCCAGCGTTTCCACAAGGAGCTGCTCCCACAGATGGCTCTGGCTCGCGAAGGGGCCATTTTCTTTGTTTCTCGCAAGTACGAAGAACGTGGCAAGCTGGAGGCACCATTCGTGTACTTTGAGTACATGGTTGATAAGTCGCTGTGGAGCAATATTTGTGAGTTCCTTAGTCTGACAAATCTTTTACATACTAACCATTTAATAGTCATGGACCTTGGCAAAGATGCGCCTGCCTGGCCTTGGAAGAAAGGGCCCGATTCCGGAGACATGAGCGGCGGGATGTCAAGCAGCTACCGGCAATGGCGATCAAAGTACGGTTTGCCCACAACGCCTCAGCAAGAGGTAGACACTCCCCAGGCCGCTTCTCTGGTACCTCCCCAGGTACACCCTCCGCTTGCTCTCCCTGTGGCGCTCAATACCCAGCATCGGATCAAGAATCCCGTGGCCCTCGACATGGCTGCTCGACAGCGGTTCTGGGAGATGTCCTCCGGCGACGAGTGTATTGGTGTCCTCGCTGGCCCCTTCACTCTCAACCTTCCCGTGTGGCTGGACTTTGAGAAACTTGTTGTTGGTGAGCATGGCTGTGATATCGACACCATCAACAACGAGATCCTCGAGTCGGCCGTCGCTATCTCTTGGGAGGTCTCAGATGGCAAGCCTGTCCGCCTGGTGGTTGGCTTCAACGATGGACCCAGATCGAGCCTCCCTGCGGTCCAGCAGTGCCTGTTCGAGGTTTGGTGTGACGTGGTCGCATGGTTCTGTTCTGTGGTGATGGGCGCTCCTTTCCGCTTGGCCGCTTACCTGCGGGCCATCCAAGTCGTCAATCCTTTGATGGATCGGACACCGGACGTCCAGAAAGCTCAATCTTTGTGGCAGCAGTCCCTCGCCGAGGGTGATCTCTTTGCCAGCCGAGCCCGCGAACTTCAAGAGTACTTCGACTTTTGGTCCCCGATGATCCGAGAGGTCATCCAGCAGCCTCTGGGAGTGGCTGAGGAGGGCATTGCGGGTTGGATTTGCAGTGAGGAGGACTTGGATGAACGTACCAAGCGTTTCAACGTTGCTCGAGATGTTTGGCTGTCCAGCTCTTCGGACCCCAAAGCCATCCGCCGAGCTGGCAAATGGGCCCAGACCTTCCTTGCCACCATTCAGCCCTCCGCTTAGAGGCGAGACAAGGTGATGAGTTAGATATTGGTAGTCGAATGAATTGATAGATCATGGGCAGTTTCTGGGACATGATGTGACATTTGCGAAACGCTGCTTTAATTCTTTCGATGTGTTGGGGTTATGTGTTACCTGTGTAACCCACTGCCTGTCCTAAACTGTATGAAATGGTCTTTTCCCGGTACAAGCTCTGGATCTCATGAATTGCTTTCGAAAGATTAATTGTATGAATGTCTTAAATGTCTGTCTCCCCTTAATCGCCGCTATTGGCTCTTGTCTTGAAATAACCGCCCGTTTGTCGTGTTGAAGTATCCTCCAACTTCATCGAAGACATTTCTTGTAGTGCTAGCAACTGATTCAAGTGAATAAGATGTTGGTGTAATAGCTGAGTTGTGAGCCCTCCGTATAACCCAGATATACTGTTCTTGGATGGTCAGGCAACTGTTCGCGATCTAGAATCACCAGACTGCCCGTTGACTGACCAGATCTCGATAGACCATTCCGATGCGGTAACCAAGGAATTGGCAGTGATGTGGAAATGTCTGTACCGGATTCGTGAGCTTGAAAGACTGATTTTGTAGGGAGAACGCTGCTCACAGCTATGATATTTGTTTCCGCACGCGAGATATCAACAGGGACCAGAGGTCAAGATAGGGTCAGACATCCCGCCGACCAGCTTGTCGCTTGCACTGAACTGTGAATAACGAGCCTTTCTTCACTTCCACGACTGAAGAACCTTGCTGAGGTGTTTGTCTTGCTCATCTCGGGCGAGCTTGGTGTAGAGGTAGTTTGTTGTTCCCTCCGGGGGCTCCTAGCGGAGGGCTCTTCCTCGCTGCGCTCGTGTAAAGTGGTCCGTGGGCAATCATCGTGAAATATTAAGATTCCAAGGTAAAACTGGGATGTTGCAGTTTTTATCTTCTTAGTGATGGGTCGTTTTTGATTACGGGTCTTTGATCGCACGTTGGCGATTGCAGATGGATGCGCTTGTGATGGAGGGGTGGCTTTTGATTTGATTGGCCACTCAAATGGGAATCAGTACATCGTACAGTACGTGCACGGTGAAAACACTGGCCTGTCTTTTGTCACCATTTTAGGTCTAGTCTGCTTAGAGGGGACATCCCACCATTGATTCTCCAGTCTGACGCTAACCAGACCTCAACTTCTTCCGACCCATCACCTCTTCGCCAACAAACGTGCTGGCCATTTCATCTCCTCCATCTTTCGTCTTGGGCTGAAACAGTCACGTCTGCAACCGTGACGCTCTTTGCCTCGATCATCATGCCGAAGCCCGCCTCTTGTTGTATCAAGCTTTCAACTCTGCGTTCTGTATTCTGGAGACGACTTGTTGCATGGCTGAAGTACCCGCCAAGAATGAACGCTGGCCTACAACACGATCCTATGAGATGAAATCACTTAGGGAAAAACTTGTTCTCAAGGTCGCGACCACGGCATTGTAAAGAGGACTATCCGTCCCAATGGCCGAGGTGAACGAAAGAGCCAGCAACCATAGACATTCATTCATACGCATTTCTCCGACACCAAGATGAGCAAGAAATTGGAAGAGGAAACCCTACGGCGTAACCTTCGTGGACGACAAAACAATCAAGCGGCATCACCAGAGCTTGTGGTCTTTTCCTCAGTGCTGTCTCTTCTCCTCCCCGGCTTCATGAGCCGCCCACAGCACATCGCCGGCGCCGTGTATGGTGACAAAGGGAGAAGAGAGTTGTGCGCTCACCTGCCGACCCTCGCCGCCATTTTGCGCAGGAAACTATGTCAAAGATCACCACAGTCGATGAGTTCGATGTCCGCACCGTTCAGTATATGGTGGACTTCCTCTACACCGGAGCCCTGAGACGTAAGAGGAGGACGGAGCTGTACGTGTAAATTGTCTTACCTGGCGGGTCTTACTGACGATTGGAGCAGAGAACGATACCGCAGATCATTATACTCAGTGAGCTCGATGTCAGTACGCTCAGTATATAGTCGCCTTTCTCTACAGCGAAGACTACAAACTCGCAGTACAAGCCGCACCTATCATCGATCACAGTGGAATCAACAGGCTCCTTGAGGCACCGCTGCATCCATTTCAGTACCGTCGCCTCTACTTCTCCTCATCAGAAATCCGGCTTTGACTCTTGATACATGGCAACAAGGCCAGCAGCGACTTCTTTGGACGATGGTCAGCTTTCTCACGCCTCTGTCAAATTCGATGCTACATTTGGGTGATGCTTCAGCGAATATTGCAACACGGCCAGACGGCGACGATGGCAATGGATGTACCTTCAGTATTAATTCCGAGGAGGACGAGTCCGGTGGCTACCCTTCTCAGTTCTTCATTCACCGCGTGTGGCGCTGTTGCATAGACAACTCATGCTTCCTGCGAACACGGAGACATACTGTCAGAAATATCAGATTTGAAGAAGGAGAACCGAGAGCTGAAGGAAGGCCAGTAACGGTTGTACGAGCTCGTACGTGAAAGTCGAAAGCGCCATGCAGAGCTCATGCTTAACATGCAAACCCGGCTGGAGAGCATACAGTCTTTACTGCATCAGATCAAGGAGAGCGTCAGCCTATCCAACTCCCGACTGGACAATGAACAGGATGACAAGCCTCCTCGAGACTTTTTCTTCTTTGGCAACCAGCAACAAGGCTCAGATCTATGGAACGATTTCTATTCTCTATAAGCGAATTCCCATCAAGAACCAGCGGATGTTTTTTCAGTGTGGTGGCTTGATATGCCTCGCTGAGGCGTCATAAGCTTTAAGTATCAATCAATCATCAAATCGAACCAGCGGATGTCGAGAGCTTTTTGGAGGAGATGTAAGAGGTTCAGCCGATTGAGAGGCAAATGTTAGAATCCAAGTTATAAGTAATATCTTCTCTCGTTTGTGTATGAGTTTCAAACGTGTACTCGGCTTAGCAAGGCAATTAAGATACGAGTAGACGGGGAAGGGCAATAGACTCTGTTGGATGCGTGTCTGGATATCCTTTACTAGCTGAAAATTTGTTACCTGGCCCTTGCATCTCAACTGTCCAAATTTCCAGAGTTCCTTTGTTCGGATTTTATTGTTCGCAAAGCCTAGGATCACCTATGGACTATCAATCCTTCAATAATGGCTGAGCAGAAGCTCTAAGCCTTAGTATAGCGACAAATAACACATACGTTGGAATACTTAATGATACTTAGTCTTCACAGCCAAGGGTCGGTCCGAACAATGCATCGCTCGGAGACGAGAAAGGATAACATGAATGGCTCACTATGTCTTTATTATGTCTACACAAATTCTCAACACCACATATCATTGCTATAGCAATATCTATAATAAGTGATGACGTCGGAGCACCCCTTTGAGACGTTCGATTGCATCGTCCTTGTACCGAACTTCGGCTTCCTGCAACTCCTTCTCCGTTTGCATGACCTGGCTTTCATTCTTCAGGCTCTGTATCTCTCGTTTCATCTGAGCCCGTTCAGCTCTCAACTTCTGTGCCTCCAAAACCAACGCTGCGTTTTCAGTCTCCAGCTTCCGCTTTTCTCGAACCTCACGGTCCTTCTCAGCTTTCAGCGACTCAACTCGGCGCTCCAGAGCTCTTCTGCTTGTGGTGGATCGTGCAATAGAGGTCAGAGACGAAGAAAGATTGCCCGGAGGCGCAGACAAAGGCGGGGTCTTCTTTCGCAGGGATGATACAATAGGCATGCTGAAGATATTAGCAACTTTCACGGAATAAAGAACAGCTCGACTCACCGAGGAGGCGCCGCTGATGAGAAGACATTGGATTGTGGGGGGCCATTCTGGAGCTCATCCATCCTAGGGTTGTGAGTAAACTTGAATCTGTTAGTGAGTGCCAACCTACTCGTCGCTGCTGCCCGTGTGCTGATTCTGTGTTTCTTCGTTACGCGAATTCATGGTAAGTGACGGAGAATAGGAAGCCGAAAGGACTGGGTATTCGGCGAAGGCCCTGAAAATGTTAACTGACTAAGACCAAGAGGTGAAACCTGAGGCAAAAGCGGGCCGTGCTGGTAAGGACCTTCCTACGCACGGCCCAAGATAACCCGTACGAAACATACTCCGCTCATTGGTTATTTGTGTGTACGGCCACTGATGTAAGTCTGCTGTAGTTTTTGAGGAGCAAACCAGATTGAGGTACCCTCGCCAATGGGTCAAAAGTCAGCCATTAGACCACATCACTACCATCTTCCACTCCAGGCTCAGAATACAAAGACACCTATGGTCGGAAACAGCAACCTGTTTCGCACTTGTTACCATGTCATCAATCATCAAGGATGCTAAGTTTCTTCTCAAATAAAACTCCCCTAGTTGACACTAAGCGTAAGTCACTGAAGGCGTATAATACTGATTAATTATTACCAACCATTCTTTCGGCCTTGCAAATCATGAGTTGTCGCTGAAAAATTCCTACGGGAAGCGCCTGAGGTCA
Organism: Fusarium pseudoanthophilum; assembly: GCA_013395995.1. Lineage (NCBI taxonomy): Eukaryota > Fungi > Ascomycota > Sordariomycetes > Hypocreales > Nectriaceae > Fusarium > Fusarium pseudoanthophilum. The sequence goes on along the minus strand of JAAOAR010000103.1, from coordinate 10,815 downwards.
ATCGCGGACAACGTTCCGACGCCATGGAAGATTTTCACTGAGCACCAGGATCAGGGGTTGCTGAAGGAGGTGTGCTGAAGTCACTTCATTTCCCAATTCGGACAAGCCATGCGTGATCATTGGCCAATTTTTAAGCATAAAGCTTTTTCCACAGTCATAGGCGAAGGAAGGTAGTCGGGGTGACTTGCCAACTTGAGGGGCGCAAGGCTTGGAGAATATCACTACATTCAAACACAGTGTGGTCTGGCGTTGGAGTCAGACGGGTTGAGGTACTATTTTCTTGCAGCATTCCATAAGCTTGTGCGATGTCATACAGCCAAGCGTATTCGCAAATAAAGCCTTTGAACCAGGTGTCGACTTGAGGCTTCAGGATGTCATGGACTAGTGATATTCGCCCCCAAGGCAAGCATCAGAAGCAGCATAATTGAGGCGATTTATATAGAAAAAAGCATGTTCCCTTACGTTTGATCGATGCATCAGTCCCATCTAGCTCTTGAAAGCTCGTTTAGTATCGCCTGGCTGGGTGACTTGTCTCTTTAAGTGTCTTGCCTTAGATGCAGACTGCTCAACACGGCGAATATGCCCTGAGAACGATTTACAACCGCCTGAGAATGTGTAGGACAACCCAGTCAAGGCAGACAGGTTCTCCCGGCCCAAACACTTTCAGTGAACTCAGCGGGAATCCTCAGTTGGTTTGCTGGTACCGGTTGCTTTTACATGTCTTGTGCGACTTAGTGACATCAGATGGATTTCATTCAATATGGGCAACACCCTCAGTGGGTGAGATGGAGGTTCGGTGGCTCTGAGTGATTTTGGATGCCGCCTGACTTAGTTTTCTTAACAGATCGCCAGTGGGCAGCAGTAGGTGACAGTGCTGTGTGCGGCGATGGTGACACAACCCACTGTCACACCACCTTGCCGCTCCTGGGCCCCCAGTGCGTCTTTGCTAGGTACTGATACCAACGCCCTCTTCAGTGAGTGCTGCTTGTAGTCTAGGTAGGTGGCATTGGTGGCCTCTCTCTCTTTAGACCTTCGCCCCACTCACACCTCGCTCCAAGCTCTATTCCACGCAAAAGCACGGGCTACCATTCAGCCAGCCTTTTGCCCTGCTCAACCCACCTTCATCAACATCGATGCACGGAGCTGGGACATTTCCCATACCAAAAGCCACCCAGATCTCATCACCTCACAGCACAACAACATCTTTTTCACAAATCATTCGTGATGGCTCTCAATCAAGAAAAACCCGGTGTCGACGTTCCAGAGGTCGATTTCACCAAAGAAGGTCCGCGCCGTAGCCGTATGGAAGAGTTTTTCCGTCAACTTGGCCTGTGGAATCCTGATCGAGTGAAGACAATTCGCAAGAATTGTGAGAAGGATATTTGTATTCTGCTTGGAAGCGCGGGATTTGCTCAAGTTGGTCAGGCCTACTTTGAGTACTTCGTCGATCGAAAGGTCTGGTACAAAATCCGTGAGTTTGACTCCTAACATCGACTTTCTTCCAACCTCAATGCAATACCTTCGCTAACATCACCCTAGTCAAAGATGCCAACTTATCCTACGACGACCACCCTTGGCCTTCACCTACGGGCGCCATACCTCCCATGGACGACCTTTCTGAAGGCGCCTCTCGATTCTATCAAGGCTGGCTACTTGGGCAAGAGTGTACCCAATCACCACAAGAAGATTCCTTGAAGCAGGCCGCCCCGTTCGCTACCAGCACTGTCGCCGAAATCGCGCCCTCTCCAGCCAACTTTAAAGGTAACCTGTCGTCCGTACACAGTAATATCTTGTACTAACATCGGATCCCATCAACCAGTCGACATGGCACAGCTTGCATTGTCAATTGGCGAGGTTCAGGCGCTGAAAGATGAGTTGGCTGTCGTTAAGGAACAAATGCAAAAGCAGCGGGCTGACATTGATCGCTTGAACTACCTTCGCCGGAGGATTGTTCCGTGAGGGGCGGTTTAGGAGGATGGAATGACGCTTGCAGGGAGTTGATGAACATCATGCATGATTGGCAGCGTGGTACCATTGTCGCAACAACAGGTCTGACTGGGGCCGTGTGACGAAGAGGTTAATTGGCGTAGAAGGAAGCGATACAAGATGGACGGAAGCCCGATATGTAGAATACACAAATAACTATGATCGCTAACAGGTAAACAATGCGTGACATGGGCTTTATTGTCTACCTTCATCAATTTGGACGTGTAGAGAAGTGTTGGATTGGAACAGACTGAGGATCGGTACCTCACATCAACGGTTGTGGGGCTATCCCAGTATCTCAGAATGTGCAAGGCATAGGGCGGCCGAAATCAGAGTTGGTTAGTGTGAATAATACATGAATGGGAAGAGTCAGATGTGGAAATCACAGTATAATTAAGAAATCGTATCGGCTCGCTCCCGTTGGCCAGGGCCGGCAACAACGGCAAGCACTGCGAGCTTCGTACCGCCTTCGAATCCCATAACAACAACAGTAAAAACCCTTGAACGTTCAAAACTCAGCTTCTTCTTCCCACACACATACTCTCATTCTTCCGCTTCTGCCTCAACACTATGTCAAGCGGTTACGAGAGTGAAGGAAATGTCACAAGTGACGACGCGTTCGAGATTCTCGATGGTATCATCAAGAAGTTCTGCGCCCGCCCAAAGCGCCGCTCAAATGTCCGCTTTGGCCATTTGACGGTGCCTGCGTATTTCACTACGAAATACAACATCGTGGACCGACTGAGCTCGGCTATACACAAGAGGACAGACTCTACACAGGTCTTTGTTCTGACGCGCAAGGAGCAACGCATTTTTTCATCCTTCGAGTTTGAACACATGCCGAAGCTCCTTGGTCGCGATCAGACAATCGATCACGCTGACTTCTGTTCCATTTTGGAATACTGTCGCATTGATCCTGACGCTGTCATAGGCCCTGGCTGGATGGAAGGCGGTGAACCCTTGTGGAAATGTGACCAATGGTTACCCAAACGAGTGTTCATTGTCTTTTCACTGGACCCTTGGATGTCAGCTGCTTGCGCGCTCGCTCTTACCGGACTTGTCCAGTGGGCTTGCGACACGGCTGAGAAAGATGGCGCGAATATCCGTGTGTTGACATTCTCAAACTTCTTTGGGAACAGTCTACTATCGGAACTCGTCAGCCTTCGCTCTCAACAGCCTGTTGAACACTTTGAGTTGCCAATCCCAACTCAATTTAACCTCATTCCTGAGGCGGCTATCGACTTGACACATGAGGATCACGTATATTCAACCATTCAAGCTCGAATGTCCCTTCTGAATGCTGAATCGAGGAACGCCGTTCTGGTAGTGCCTCCGATCAACAGAGAAGACCTGTTCCAGGGGTTACAGTTGGCGCACGATGTGCGTTACCAGTACCTCCTGATGAAACACGTCGAAGAAAACGGTGAAAGTATGTCCTGGAGCCTGGCGAACTGCGCTCCTGACTTCGGGAGAACAGTCACCGTTATTCAGGTAGATTTGGAGCACCCTATCCCTGACATTCTATACGGCTTTGAACGTGTTCACATCGTTCTTGGTAAGCGATGTATGAGAACAGTCTTTGATGAAGAAACCAAGCAGGTCGTCAAGACTGAGCTCTCGATCACTCAGAGTGAGCTAGATAGCCTGCGATGGTGGTGCTTCCAATTGAATCATCCATTCCCTTACCTCCGCATCTATGCTGGAAGTGAGGGTCTGAGAGCAAATGAAGATGCGGCTGTTTACAGACCTCTTCATATCATGAATGACCATGCTGGTGCTTTCATCAGTGGCGTCTACGGAATGTCTAGCTGGGGCATTGATCCTGAGCAAGTCGTAGGATGCTTCATGAAGTCAACCCCGGTCATTACACAGGTGACTAGCCTCTTGCGAAAGGAGGGTGTCATCCATGGACATCTCCCCAGACTTGCCTTCACAGGGAGTGAGGAGACTAGGTACCGAGTGATTCTACGCGCCCTTGGATACGACCATCGCATCGCACACTTCTGTGCATTGCGCTCGCCGGATATCAAGGTCCGGTGGCTCAAAGCACAGCTGGCAGTTGTCCTGACCGTGTCAAAAGACTGGACTCTGGAAATGGAGCCCGGAAGGCATTTCGGATCTGACATTCCGGCCTTTGGCTGGGGATCAGATCTCTCTAACCATGGAGATCTCTGGCAAGTTCTTGGAATGTGGAAAGCCATTACTCTGAACTGGGAAGAGTTTGATGGTATTACCTCTCCTCAGGAATCGGTGTGGGATGCGAGTGGCTATCTGAAACCGCCCATAGGCGCCGTGCAGCACTTTCATGCCATAAGCCATCGACTAGAAAAGGCTTTGGATGCTGTAGATATTTACATCGGGCTCCCTTTTCATCGCGTCGAAGATGAAACTGAGAGTCTGAGTGATGATCAAATGCGGGAGGTGTTCCAACATCTGTTGCGCGCCTTCCAGCATCAACTCATTGCCACTCGTCTCGCTGTTGTCCAGGGTCAGGAACAGCTCAAGCACACTGTCGTCTCAACCGGGAAACATGTTGAGATGAGGAGCCAGAGGACCGTACTGCCGCTTCCCAATGCCATCTTCAAGAACGTGGAGAGAGGCGGTATTCTCTATGGCATATGCACAGAGTTCATCAAGGAGCCAGACTCCCTGGTAGCCATGAACTGGACATGGATGCCTCATGATCTGGTCGCGCAGTACATTAATTCGAAGCCGATGCAATTGCATTCGTAGGTTTCCCTACTTTGTGGCGACTTGGTACGATCTCGGACGAGCATCATCGGATCGCCCTGAACCATTATACTGTCACACCTCTGCCTCCCGTCCCACTGACCATTAAGATGGCCTGGAGTCCTAGGCTTTACCTCGACGCTCTCTCAAGGTAAGCCAGTTGCAAATTATCATCTTCCCAAGCTAATTAGACGTAGTGATGCTTTTTTTCGACGACAAACTCTGACTCTGACCGACGAGTACATCAAACGCCCCGCGATTTGCCCAGTTGTCAATATTACTGGTGAAGATAGACGAAACAACACCTTGTGGTCTGGTATGGCCAACCGGCGGACCCTACAAAGCAGATATGGTTCAATGGAAAATACTACGTGAGGAGTAGATGCTGAAGATTGGAAGACTGCATTCGGTCGTGGGTGATAGGTGGATAAATTGAAGGGAACTGAATGTTATTTCTCAACATTGATCTCATCCTATGGTGCTATGACTCATGTGACGAACTATGTGTGATCGCAGCACTGAAACCGTGTCTGGTAGTCTCTAACTATCACACAGAAAACAATCAGTGTCGTTCCAAATCACAATTCGGGACGCCCTCAAATTATATACTGTTGTAGAAATGAAGCTAATCAATTAAGGATGGGGGCTTTGAGGTTGAGTAGATTTACATAATCGAAAGTCAATTACAACGCCAATAAGTCCGTTCAACTTGCATAGTTTTGTCTTCATATCCGAGAAATGATGTTTAAATCGGCAATTTCTATTCCTCATCATCGGGAGCGCTAGACTCTTACTTCTTAACTGCTCTACCTTTGCTGTTTTTGCGCTGGGGTCGAGTCCCAATGAGTTTCGGCTCCGTGTTGAGACGAGCAATTTGACGAGTGATAACAGATTCAATATCCTTTTTGATTGCATATTTGACTCAAATCGTTCCAAATTAAAACTGAAAGCCGTTAACGATAGTGTTTTCCGAGGACAAGTCATGCGATTAGACAGGTGTGATGTTCAGGGTAGGGAGCAGGGATCAGGGATAATGACTCACACAATCATTGAGACCTGAGACGCGAGCATTCGGATGGTCAATCTTTTTGGGTCGCCATCTTTTTCACAAGCTTAATGCACATCAGTGCCGTACATGACTTTTTACATTATTACAGGTAAGGCATGGATTCTGTCCCTGGCCTTCTGAGTTTATCATACACTTGAATGCCGAATTCAAGGCCATCCATGAATCATCCAGCTGCCAGTCGTTATATGGCATCTCGTTCCAGGGGATTCCGTCCATTGAAACATCAAAGCATCTGAAATCATACCAAGCCAACAGACCAGACTCACCAGATACCGAAACAGAAGTCTATGGGTTCCTCTCGGTCCAGTCTCCCCTTCTCCTTCTGTAAACCCAAGTAAGTGTCCAGAAAAAGTTCAATCTCAGCAACAGTCTTATTTCCGAAAACGTTAAACGACGCTGGAATGTGAACACACCGAGGAGGCTGCCGGCAATAAATATAGGTCCAGGGTGGTGTATATCTTAAGTACTTGGCCACAGTTGCCAGATCGCAGACTATATGTTGATCGATCAGCCTTTTAGCCTCCTCACGGAGCACCGTAGGATCCTCAAATGCCGGGACAGACAATTGCGGGTTTCCGCTGTTGGTCTGCTGACGATCGCTTCTGAGAATTGTATTCTCCTCTCGTAACTGCCGGATCTCGTCCTTATATGCCAGTTCCCTCTTTCTAGTAGCATACTCGTCTTGCCATTTCTGTGATCGGAGTTTGCCCCTAGTGAGCTCTGAGTACTCCTCCAAAACACCGTTGACGCGGATCAACCTGTCTGCCTCTCGGAAAAGGAAATCCTGAGTTGGGAAGCGAGGCCTGGAGTGGGTTGCTGGAGGGTACAGTCGATTGTTGTCGAAGAACACCCAAGCTCTCTGCTGGTAGATCCGTAGTTGGATTGTGTTCGACCGCGTAATATGATCGGAGAGACGGTCGTACATGGGTGAGCAAGCGTCATCAGATGGCTCTACTCTGGTGACGACGTGTTGATATGGGCCCATTCTGCGCGACAGAGACTTCATGACGCTGTCAAGCTCTTGGTTAAACTCATGATTGTCCCATGAGGTTCGAAAGCGGTAACGAGTGAACTGGGTGATGGTTTCTAAACCCGATTTTGCAAGATGAGACGTGACATCGCCATGATGGTTTCCCCGCAATCCCCTATCTCCAGTGTAAAGATCAGGGTCGAAACAGAAGCTGTCTGGAAAGGCAAGTCCTACTTCAAACTCAGAGCCATCAGGACCGCTGGGAAGGAAGCCATCATCACGCTGCGCGATACAGGCGCCATAAAGTGAGCGAACGTAGGTATGAACGCAGTGGATTGCGTCATCCTCAGAGGGGTGAATGGCACGCTTTGGGAGATTGTTGAGAGGGCTTCCGGGATTGGGGGACGTGCCCAAGAACTCGGCGACCTTGCAGTTGAGTTCATATAATAAGAAAGCTCTCAAGAACCGCTTCAGCTCCATCGGGGTAAGGCTGTCGGGATTAAAGCTCGTGGTGATGGGTTGGCCACGAAAGTATAGCTGAGTTGTTGGTGATGGTGACTGCACGCCTTGCAAACAAATGTACTCTCGCGGCATATAAGACGCTGTAGCCTTGCTGCAGTAATCCTGTATGAAATGAAGCAGCATACTATGGAGGTCGTCCAGATGTTCGAACAGATAGTCATCCTGCGTGGTAAGAGGGCTGACAAAGTTCTTGTCTACCCAGCGCTTCAAGTGATCTCGAACATGGAGCAGCTTGTGCTCTTGAACACCTCGTTCTCTCGGGAACTGGATGATCGCTAGAGCATCTTGAACCATTTCCTCATCAAGGTCAATCGAGATGATGTTCAGTCGGATTTTATTTCGCTGCGTTTGGTACTGTCGCAGCATCGTCGGTGATGCTCGGGTGATGGATGCTAGGGAGAACTTGGAGGTGATCGAAAACAGGATCTTGAGACGGATCTCAGGGGGTAGAGAGTTGAAGGGATCCATGGTGTTGCCAAGGGTTAGTGAGACTGGATTCAACACGTGAGCCTCTGTACTCTACCAGACGTGAGATGGCCGGCGATGAGGTGGTGAAGTTGATAGCGAAAATTTGAACTCGGTGTGAAGGACAGGCGGCTTTCGAGGTGGGGTGGCGCTGTCGTTGCCAGTCGAACGCCCAGGCAATTAATCACTGGCGTTGGAAGTCCTTGTTTTCGTGTAGAATTCTAAGATCGCTGTTCAGACCTTGTTCGGGACGGAATTGATTTCAGATCAGCAATTCCAACTGTCTTTTTGGGCCACCTCCTGAGTTTAGGAAATTCTGGCGGACTTCCACTGTTTTCACTGAACTTCAGTGCCTGTTGATTTTGGTTCTTTTGACTTTCGGTACCGCGCGATCCCATCTTTTCGCGCCACGGGTACCTGCTTAGCTGCTTTTAGTGGGCTTCAGGGGCTCCACCGGACTTTAGTGATTGTTAGTGGACTTAGCTTGTCGATCTCTTGATTGCATTCAACCTTATGTCCCGAAGTCTGTGCACCCCGGGCAGGTAGGTTAGCAGGCCGGCTCCATGAAGCCGCCCGGCTGGGAACTCAAGTCAAGCAGGTACCTGGTACCTGGGCTAGTTCTGAACAGATGGCCACCCCAGATAACACCGGACCTCACTCGAACTTAGGCCTAGGATCAGACCGCAGATGACACACGCCATTAGTGATTGCGATGTTGGCAAGGAATACGTCGAAGGCGAGTAAAAAAAGCTCAGCGATTCCGGATGATCTAAGGCGAGCATGCCCTTGGACAGATTCCTGTTCAAGATCTCGAGTGTTCACGCAGTAGTACGATACCGATTCTCCCAATCATGGGCACGCAGATGGACCACCTTGTCATCAACATCATGACTCCGCTCCGCCAGAAGATCCTGACAGGCCTGCAGACTAAGATCATAAAACGCGAGAATCGGTACGAGATTTACCTCACGAAGTTCGTGCTCCTCAGCAACATGTAGCGTCAATTCGCGCTGGTCAGGCTATACAGCATCGACTGGTATGGAGTGGAGAGTCGCTTTGGCACAAGAGGAAACTCTTCCGTCAGCGAGTCATTTATCCACTTATGTAAAACACTTCTGGCATTCTTTCACTACGCTGGTGGGAATCATAAGCCACTTGTGCTGGACTGGAAAGGTTCTAATACACCTCTTGGGATCATGACGCAGCAGCAGGCTGAGTATTTGGGCAAGACGCAGAAACAGATTGATCGTGAGGGCGAGGACTTGGCGGGCTTGAAGACGGAGTCGATTTACGAGAGGGATATGTATTGGTGTCATCAGTTGTTACTGGGGGATTGCAAGGTGGATGAACAGAGTGATAGGGACATTGATGAACGGAAGGAGGAGGACTACATCCTTTGCTGAGGCAAACCCATGAGCTCGAACGGTATTTTAAAGGAAAGAGGAGGAGTCAAGAGTTTCATAAAGACCTGTATGAACGAACGTTATTATTATGACTACCCTGAGGTACAAATTCGATAGAGGAATCCCTCGGGCATTTAGCCCAAGCAAGTCGGACTAAAACAGACTGATCACTTGTTCATCTTGCAGGGCATAGTGATTATCCCGCAAGATCGAAATTGAATAGAAAAGTAGAGGGGATGACATGTTTGTGGGGGCTGAAATGAGGACCAGCGAGCTCGCCTATTCCTCCCTGCAGTTTGTGTCAACCTTCAGCGTCGCTCGACTCAAGATGATCCTTGGTGTTTATACCCCCGTAATCCAGCTGTACCCTCTTGGTTCAATTCCTTGTCATTCCATTACCTCGTCTACCATGGAGGCGCACCTTCCCGATGTCCCGTTGGACACGTGGAAGTCCACATTTCGATTAAGCTTATTATCGATGACCAATGACGGAGGATGTGTCGTCCAAAAAGAGAATATGTATGATAGAGAGGGACTCTGTAGCTGGGAAGATGTCAGGGTTGGTTAGAGAAAAATGGGGATGACCGACCTCGAGAGAAAGGACAAGCGACATCAACATCAAGCCACGGTCCTCATTGAGGCAGAGAGAAGCAAATGGCAACAGCTAATCCGACGACCGACAAACAAGTAGGAGCTTTTTTGTTCTACACTTGATGGTGTCAAAGCAGTCATGGTAAAGCTAGGTTCTCTCTGCTGGAATAAGCTCACAGCCACAAATCTCAACTGCAAATAACACTTCTAGCCCACAACTTAGACATCGATACCACGATGACTGACCAATGGCTACAGCAAAATGCTGATATCATAGAAACCTAAAAGATGACTCATTTTTATGAGTCAGTCAGAAGGTTAGAAAATACACTTCGGGTGCACTTTGGGTTTAACACAATGGGTCATGGTAAAGCTCTTGCTTTTGCCAACCTCGGACAGCGCACTCAGAGCGCCGGCTCGCCTGTATCCAAGTCGTAGCCCGAGTTGGAGATTTGTCGAATCTTGGTGTGGTTCATCAAAACACGGTTGAAGTCATCTGGGCGGTCGGAAAACACCTGGAAAAATACTCTCTTGCAGTTCCAGGCTTCTCGAACACGGTCCGCCAGCACGTCAATGGAGCCACTGATTTGATCACCCATAAACCCTCCCTCGGCGCTCGGGACGTACCATTCTTCGCCGTTGTAGTCGCCGGCGGTGGTGTTTATGTACCGTGTTTGGAGTTGAGGAGCGGCGTCTAGGACGCGGGTGATGACACAGGACACGCCTGGTGGGATAGTTTGTCGGTGTCCTCCTTCAGTGGCTGGGTGCTCGTAGGAGCTGCCACACTGCTGACAGCAGTTGTCGGGATCATGTTTTGGGACAGGATGGTCTTGTGCACTTTCTCCAGGATTGGTCTCGACAGCAAGGGCCGAGGAGGTCTGGTTTGTCTCCATGCAAAACACTTCCAGCTTACGCTTGGCCTTAGCCAAAGCTACCTCGAGGTCTTGCATCTTGCGTCGATCGGCCTCGCTGGCGGGAGTGTCGGGCGTGTAATTGTATTAGAATTACTTTATTATAACTGATCTTTTACTACCTTATAATTTAATATTCCTTAACCTTAACTAGCTAGTTTAACCTTT
>JAAOAR010000102.1:0-79826 GCA_013395995.1 Fusarium pseudoanthophilum | reverse complement strand
TATTAATTATTAATTAGTTAATGTTAAAAGGTTAAGTATACCGATTATAATTAGCTGCGGCTTTACCTTGCCTAGGATGACAGCTTGCTGTTAGCATCAGGGTCTTGTACTGCAGGTTCACAGCCAGGACGACGTTTCGATAGCCAAGCTTTTTTTTATGTTTCTCCAAATAGTTTGTTTAATTTCAGCCGCACAGAATCGATCTAATCCCATCAGTGATCACTCCCGAACGGCGCATGCAGCGGTTTGGATTGAGCCCCTGAACGGTGTGGCTACTAGTCTCCGCTCCCGGGCACGCGATCTCTACCAAAGATCCATGGATGAATTGAATATTGGATGAGATCAAGTGGATATCGAATTTGCCTGTGTTTGTTTACATACCGTTAGGAGGGTATTTGCTGGGGAGTGTTTGTTGATCACAGCTGAATGTTTGGCTATCACAATCTCACTGCAACAACACCAAGTCGATCACGTTGAGTGACTGTTTGCAACACAGATCTGCCAAACAGAGACAGATTCACGGGATCTTGCGCCTGAATCACAAATAGAACCGAACCTCGAAGCTGACAGCTTGGCACGACTCACCCTCAGACGGACTAACCGTTCATTAGCACAAGAATACCGGTAGTCAAGGTCAGCCCCATCTCGTAAAACCAGCAATTCGATGCATTCCTCCATCTCGAATTCTCAGGGTTATCAAGATGCTAAGCTTTTTCCAGTGGAGAACGCATCCGAAACAAACGAGAGCCTAAAAACCCCGATGTCATTGAATACGAGCTGTCATGGAATTTTGTATATGGATAGTCAGCTGATCTAGACTACTGAGTCAGCCTACGTCAGTCCTCTTCATTCCATACCAATTGTTCTTTTTCCGTAGATTCATGATGTGACCGTATCCATTGGCTCGCCTGGGTTGGAGAATATCGCGAATGACCTCGGTGGTTTTCGTCCTACCCCAATCTGCTGCTTGCTTATCCGGTCGGCTCACTTTGTCCAACAGAGTGATCTGTCAACTTCGCCAATAATTGCCAGAATATTAAATCCCTCTGTGACCTGCCGTATCCGTCTCGAGATCCGCGTTCCGTCATGTGAGGTTCTTTTCTGTGTCGCCAAGGCCGGACAATCCCTTCACTTCTGAATCTCCGTGCTTTTCACTGAATGTGCGAGTTGGCGGTCTGTCGAGAACAAAGCGTCGAGATCATCCACAGCTTCAGTGAGAATTGCCAGTGGTGGGGTAGAACATTGCGGCTCCGGAGCTTCCCCAGCTCAAGGAAATAAACCGGCCTCACTCAATGACGGTTGACATCAAGTCCTCTCGAATCTTCCTCGTCGGCGTAAAATCGGTCTACGACCTTTGGTCGTCTTGCGTAAAAAGTTCCATCTCAACCGGGTCACGTCGGTCCAATTCTGGGTCATTGATAACAAGCCCCAACCATGAGAACAAATTTGCGGGCGCTGGAGCGTGGGACGCAAGAGACACAGACAAGACCGCAAACACAAAACTCCAGAAAGCTAGTAACTTAGGGGAAAGTTGCAGAGACAGCTAGTAACTTAGGGGAAGGCAGACCCGCGACTCTTATGCGCCGACTCCTCCGTCGAAAACACAGCTAGTAACTTAGGGGTAAAGAGTGCCGACCACGACCATGGCATGCGCAAGAGGTATTACCTAACATTACATAAGATCAATAGAGGCTATCTACGGCTGTGAGCGGTGCATCCCACGTCCACGGCCGGCGGCAAACACAGCAGAGATGATGTGAATCAAGATGATGTCTGATGAGAAGATGTAGAGGTATTGGACAAGGCGAAAAACATAGGATATATATCGTCGGCACTTGACGCAAAGTGGAGGAGACGTGCTCGAATTGGGGAATCGGGGATTTTGGAGCAGGCGGGAATTGAATGGACACATAGTGAGGGAAAAACTGGAGAAGATGTGCGTAAGAGAAACCCAGATGAGCGGGACCAACAGAATGACAGCATCTGTATCTGTCATGTATGTATGTGTGTATCTCGTCTAGACTCGAAAAGGCTGTCTTATGACCCTTGACATGTGCCAGTGGCAGGCTGTTGATAACCTTTGGAGAGTGTAAGAGAAACCCCCGCGCCCGCCCGAAGCCGACGCTATTACCTTATCCATATTCAATTGTCTTGGGGAGGGAGACAAATGTGTGTCTGTGCCGCCGGCCGATTGCAGCCATGAGAGGGTTCAAAGAGGCCGAGAGAGGATGAGAAATGACATTGACCTCCGAATACAAATGGAAGCTTCTTCCCGTCTCTTTTTGACCCAATCTCTTCTCAAACTCAACTCAACTCAACCCATCTTCTCTTCATCTCTTCTTCACTTCTTATCTTCACTTCACTTCCTCTTATCTTATCACTACGTCACCCCCCACATTCCGCCCATCATGAACACCGGTCTCGTCAACAGCCGCTTCCTCTCCAAGCCCGATGAAGTCGGCATCGTCGCCGTCGGTTTCTCCGGCGGCCAGCCCAAGGCCGGCGTCGACATCGGTCCCGCCGCCCTCATCGAGTCCGGCCTGCTCACCGAGATCCGCGACGAGCTCGGCTACAAGCTCTTCGGCGACGAGTCCGTCCAGCAGTTCGAGGACCTCGTGCCCGAGTCTGACCCTGACTACCGCGGCATGAAGAAGCCCCGCCACGCATCCGCCGTCACCCGCAAGATCGCTTCGCACACATACGAGCACTCGCGCGAGGGCCGCATGACGCTCACGCTCGGTGGTGATCACAGCATTGCGATTGGTACTATTGCTGGTACTGCCAAGGCTACGCGGGAGAGGCTGAACCGTGAGATTGCGGTCATCTGGGTTGATGCGCATGCGGACATCAACACTCCCGAGAGCAGCGATAGCGGAAACATTCACGGCATGCCTGTTGCTTTCCTGACCGGTCTTGCCAAGGAGGATAACGAGGAGTACTTTGGCTGGCTCGAGGATGACATGCGCTTGAGCGTCAAGAAGCTGGTCTACATTGGTCTTCGATCCGTTGATATCGGCGAGAAGAAGATTCTCCGTGAGCACGGCATCAAGGCTTTCAGCATGCACGATGTCGACCGGTAAGCCTTTCACTTCTGACGCTCATGAGTTTTACTGACATTTGCAGACATGGTATCGGCCGCGTTGTCGAGATGGCCCTCGCTCACATCGGAAACGACACCCCCATCCATCTATCCTTCGACGTCGATGCCCTCGACCCCATGTGGGCGCCCAGCACCGGCACACCCGTCCGCGGCGGTCTGACTCTGCGCGAGGGAGACTTCATCTGCGAGAGCGTGCACGAGACAGGAAACCTCGTCGCCATTGATCTCGTCGAGGTGAACCCTCAGCTCGCAGATGGCAAGCAAGCGGAGCAGAACACAATCCACGCTGGATGTTCACTGGTGCGGTGTGCTCTGGGTGAGACTCTTTTGTAAAATGTTAGATTAAGGGCGGTGTTTTGTGAGATGATTGATGATATCCTTGAGTTGAATGGGTCGGTGCATATGCATTAGGTATTCTACATAACATACAAGCGCTGGCTGCGCTGCGAGATCGCTCTCGAAATAAAATGTCTTTTTCTTTCCTCGGGACTTGATGAAACCATCGGCACGTTCGGGACTGAAATGTAACAAACAATTTTCTCCGATCTTCTGATCAATCGTAAAGAAATCATCTCAAAGGCTGGAGAACGGATCTTGTCTTTTGACGTGTAACCATTCAGAGGCCATCGCAGCGTCATCGTCCCCTGTTGCGTCGCATCCCCAGCCACCAACCAACCCCCTCTATCCGAAGCCTCACCCAAAAAACGCTTTGTTGCAATTTCACACTTGACCTCAATTGGATGGGGCCATTTTTCATCCCCTGTCTTGTTGACTTTTGTTCTTTTTTGCTTCTCTTCTTCTTGAGTATCAAAAACACCAAGAACATCAATCGCTACGGAGTATCGTGTGATTAGTACCTGATAAGAGGCCTCAATTGGTACCTCTTGGCGTATCAACCCGACGTCAGATCCCCAGCCAACGCAGCATAATCTCCACAACTAAACATCCCGACCCAACTGGAACGCGCAGAAAAAAACACCGACGACGAGAGATTTAAACGCGTGAGGCATCAACGCAGCAGCTTCGATTTTGAGGCATCCAAACTATCCTTCACGAATCGAGGTTTTCGAGGCGACGCTGGGCAATCAACTGGTCGCCGATCGGCGGGGCTTGTTCTGCGACGTGGCAATCCTTTTTGGTTACGGGGAGAATCATCCAGCGACGCGTGATTCCTGGGCTTTCGACGATTTATACTATATCTTGACGACCTCGACGACATATTGAGCGTGTTATTCACTCTTGGTTGATACAGACGAAATGGTCGCCAAATCAACGGTTACCGGTTTGACCGGCACGACAGGATGGACGGGAACGAGCTTTACACGATCGTCAATGACCTACGATGGTCCTCCGCCGTCTACACATGTTCGAACATACAACTGGCCTCCTTGGCAGTTGAATTTCTGGATCTTTGTTATCCTCCTTGCTTCGACGAGCATCATTGGCGTGTTTGCGACATTTATACAGATCCAAACTCAGCTTGAGCTAGGAATTCCATGGTATGTCTCCTATTCATAACCATATGTACGACCCTGGCTAACATCTTTAGGTACTTTCCCTACTTCATCACCGTCGGCTCTCTCTCCATTATCTTTATCCTCGGTATCTTCTGGCTCATTGCCCAACGACGCCTCCTCCCCGCCATCGTAATGGTCGGCGGTTTCATGTTCTTCATCCTCTGGCTCGTGGGCCTTGTCGTCGTAGCGATACAATTATTCGGACCCGATGGATCCATCCAGAGCGTGTGCGATGTACAAGTCTTTGGAAGGAATCCCAAGGGTACGAGCATGGCGACGATGGCGTGGCTCCAACAACGAAACATCTGTACGTTTTTCACGTCTCACGTTCGAGGTCAAGATCAATGGCTAACTTGTTGCAGGTCAATCGTGGCAGCTTGTCTTTGCGATGGCTCTTACTGGTACTGTCTTCTTCGTCTGGGTCATGATCATGGCGTACCAAGTCTTTGTCAACTCATAACCGACTACTGAGGGAAATACAGAGGGGGATGAGATAATTGGATCAATGACGAAATTACGAAGCATGGCATGACGCCTGGAGTTGCATGATTGTTATAATGTGTTTGTTTGCATTGGATGGAGTTGGATTGAACAGAACAGAACATTGGTGCATTTACAGGCATTCCATTGGATAGTATAGACGAGAAGATTAATTGGCACTACATAGGCATATCGTCAAATGACCTCGAAGGGATCATCGCATGTTGGCTCCCCACTGGGAGAAATAATACTTCTGACGATAAATCAGGGCGCCAGAATAAACTGGTCTAAAGCTCTACTTAAGTATACTAAATTTAGATCACTGGTGCGGCTTGTGTCACGTTCAATGTCAGAGTATGATAGTACGGAGAAAATAACGACTATTGCTTTTGCTTTTGTTGGTAACGCCAACCCTACGAATTCCTACATGTTTTCTTCTGCATCTTGTGTTTCCAAATTCCCGTTTGCTTTCTTCATCCAACTCAAGCAGCGGTCTCCTGCTGCTTACCGTTACCCGTGAGCTGAAGATGGTATGCGTGGATAATAGAATCCGCATCGTCGATAGCGAGTGGTCGGATCTAAAAGACATTGTTGTTAGCTCATGCTTCCAAGTAGAGTGAGGGGATGTGGTTGCTCACGTCGGCCAGTTGCTTGATCTTGGCAGTGCTATAACGGACATGTCAGCTTCAACTCCTTCGATGTTCTTTAATTCGTCGACTTACACTTCCTTGATTTGGGCGTCGGTCTCGAAGCCACCGGGTCCGTCCAGGCCGAGTTGGGTACTAACAGGTATTAGTGGCGCTCAATTAATGAACCCCCACACTAGTGTTGAGGCACTGATATGGGTTGGATGAGTAGGGAAAAACACACATTCTGCCCTTGACCGCGTTCCATCCGGTAATTCTTGAGGTAATGTTAACGTAGCGAGTCACTATAACGTTAGCTGTCTCCTGCTTGATAATTTAAGAAAGGAAAATAAATCGTACGTCCGAATAGCGCAGGGTCGATGATCTATTCCTTGTTAGCGACTAGCCGTATTGGCAGCTATCCTGGATCGTAGATACTTACCTCGTAAGTAGAGGGATTCGCCAGAATAGCCTTGGCGTGGATACCAGCCTTGTGCGTAAAGGCACAGAAGCCTGTCAAGGGTCAGTCCTAGTCTTCACTCGATCGCCGCTTTTGACAACTTACCCGTAACGGGGTTGTTGAATGGAATGTTGATCTCGACAACACTCGCAACATACTCCTCGATATCTTTCAAGCGTGGGAGATCAAATGTTGCCTTGGTATACTCTGGCGCACTTACGACCATGCGAGCCATCAAAGCACCACTTGAAGGTATCGGTAAGTGTTCTCCACTGTGTAGGGCTGAGATACATACAGAGGGGTGATGCCGTTTCCTGTCAAAGTCTCGAGTCAGCACAGCTTTTAATCAGCCAGGAATTGAAGCACTCACGCTCTCCGATACCTAGCACAGACGTGTCTACGTGTGTGGCTCCTCCTGCGGTTGATTTAGCTGATGTTTACATAACGATGCCAAAGACAGGACTACCTTCGAGGGCAGTGACAGCGTTCCTGAAGAGATTGTCAGTCAGAATACATTACTCAATCTTAGGAGTGTCTTACGCAACTGAGCAGCCAGTATCGTCATGGAAATGGCATTCTTTAGACTTGTTAGAGAATTATTCATCATAAGAAGCAATTTGTAAAGTAGAGAAGAGGGATGGACAAGGAGTGTGAGTAAAGAAGACGTCAAGTTTAAATACGCACCAATGTCGCAGCCCACCACACCTACAACACGTTAGCATATTTATCTCTTGGTCCTTGCTCGCAAAACCTTACCTCGGAGCGTGCGGACGAGGTCGTAGACCATTCGGGGAGTAGCTCCTCCGACCTGGACAAGGACGCCAAGGTTAGCTTCATGCGGTTCACAAAGATGATGGAAAACACGGATGCCCTACAGTGTCGGCAATACCAACGCGGTTCACGCCTGCCTTGTCCCTGTAGAGAAGGTCAACATTTATCGTTGTGCCACTTGCGTTATCCAACGTACACGGCCTGGTAAAGGGCAAGGATATCGACGAGGTCGGATCGGAAACTGTCCTCGGAACTAAATCGCACCTCAACTCCCTTGCTATTGCGGCTGTTAGGAACTGGTGTGTCTAGAACTGGTGCAAATTGCAATAACTCACGACTTGACATATTCGATGACTTCGAGTGCTCTGAGAAAGTCAGTAAGTACAACAATGCCATCCGCTGGTATCAGGAAAGGGCACATGCGTTTGCTTGATCATAGCCATGGATTTTCCATGGCTGTACTCGCGAAGGAAGGATGAAGTGCCAATGACGAGATCTACACCGTCAACTCCGCATTCCTGATCATGTCAGTTGAACGATCGTACATCTGCAGATATCGTTGATGAGGCTGGCTTACCACTGCGCGCTTGGCATCTTCCATGTTGCATCGAACGTGTGTCAAGATCTTGGCCTATTGTAGAATGTGAGCGATGATGTCAGGTGGTTCTGCACCACAGAAGAGCGGGCCTCACCTTGAGTCCAAGCGAGCAAATGTACTTGCAGTCATCGTATGAGGCTTGAGAGCTCACAGGGCTCGTAAGCTCGATATACTGGCATCCAAACTCACTGTCGTTCGTTAAAATGTTGTCCGGCGTCGTGAACAGAACAGCTTGGCGGGGGTTGTCTTACGAGAGCATGGTTGCGATCTTGACCTTGTGCTCACGAGTGAAGAAGGCATTGGCGAATTGCTCTCCCTCACGCAGAGTCGACTCGATAATCTGGTATCGCTGTGTGTTGCTCAGGTAGTCCTGGACCTGGCTGTAAGGCGAGGACGACGGTAAGTTGGCCTTGGAGGCCGGGTGCGGGGCGGGAGCCGCGGCTGAATCGTTGTCGGTGCCGCACATGGTGCCAGACTGCGTAATTGGAGAGAGATTCGGGTGGACTTTCTTTCGGTATCGTTGCCAGGAAGAAAAGCGATGTCGCGAACAGGATACTCGTCGTAGAATGCTAAGGGTGAAGACGTGAAGTTCGAGGTTGGCGACCACTAAAATGTTTACCAAAGTCAAGGTCCTAATTCGGTGCGCGGGGCATCAAGTTAGGGTGGGGACCCCGGAATCGCCAATTGAACCAATCAGAGGAACCCTGTTCGCCAAACTTTTACGCGCAATGACACATACAGAAGCCTTAACCCACTATCCCTCGCTCCGACTTCGCTCCAGTGGTCTAGCACTTGACGGATGACGCCTGAGCAACAGCGGGCGAGTCATACCCGCACAACCGGTGCGTTTAGGGTCACGTGTTTTACTGTATGAGTCCCCTGGGCGCGGGCTCCCTCTGTTTCGTTGCAGAACTACGGATAGGTACCTAAGTACCGGTACAAAGATCATGAGCTTTCTTCCCCCCCTTGGCTCCCTCAATCTGCAAGCTAACTGAGAGAGGCTCTGGACCCTTTGGCCCCCGACGCTTTGCTCGATCCTCATTAGCCCTCCTGTTATCTTTTCAGCTCCTATTGCACGGCGGTGTCACTAGCTCAGCCTTCATGTACAGGCCTCGACCAAGGTTCATTTACCCCTCCCTCACCAGGAAAGCATCGCGGCAATCAGCCAAGAAGCTTTCCGTCTTTGAAACAGCCATGATGAAATACCCAGAGTCATATACCGGAATTAGAATCAGCATCCGGCAATGCGTGCCGTGAGACTGCGAACCGGGTCTTGGTAACTCAGGTCTCAGGGTCTGAAGTGACGTAGGCTGAACCCCTGTAAAGTGAGGGATGACGAAAGAGGGGGGCATGCAGATGTTGGCACTTTGGTGAGATCTAATGGATCTGCCGGTTCTATTTCTCCATTCTGCAAATGAGACTTGAACAAAGTTGGAAATGGTTCGTTATCATTAGCTGCGGGTTGAGAGGTATAAGAAGGACGGAATGTCGCTGGTGCATTGAGTTCTTTATCACATCAAACTACTTCACTTACATCTACAACCCCAAATCAACATCCTTAACTCATAATGGATTTCATCAAGAACGCCGTGTCTGGTGCCTCCAAGTCTGGTGATGCCTCCAAGACCGACACCAAGACCGACTCCAACAACCAGGAGGACTACGTCGATAAGGGTACATCCCCTTCAAATGCCTCATGGACCTTGACAGTTCACTGACATTCACAGGTGTTGATTTCCTCAACAAGAAGGGTGGCTTCAACATCTCCCGCGACAACCAGGAGAAGGCCACCGACTTTGCCCGCAGCCAGTACGAGAAGCAGACTGGGTAAGTGGCGTTTAACATCCATCGTGGCTTGACCTGTGGCTAACAATACTCCAGCAACAAGGTCGACCCCAAGATCTCTAACTAGAGAGAGGGATAATGTTTAATGATGGAAGCTCAAATAGTGAGCATGAATTAATATGACATAATTACTTCAATCCAGTTCAATGGGTCTAAGTGACATCAAAGTTGACGTGAACCACTGCTCGTAGATCAAACTCCTGCGAATCATCCATCAATCCACAAAATAAACGAGTTGGATCTGAAGGATTGTTTCACTTCGATACGAATTGCTTACTCGCTTAGGAATTTAGTTCTCTTCTCCAACTCAAACCCTTGTTTCAACCTGCGATCTAACGATCAAAAGCAAGTTAACTGTCTCAGGCTGAAGCAAAAGTGTAAACCACCTCGTATCTTTGCATCCATGACGAGGCCTTGCTGTGAATTCGAGTATCGCTGTCATTGAATTCTAGACTCCAATGCATAAAGCGCTGGCAGGTTGTCCCAAGCAACGAGCCAAGCTTCAATTCGACCACATGGATCAGCTCCGCTATTTCCCCTCCAACCGCCGCTAAACAACCAGCGCAGGGGAGCGATACATATTGTGATTGGTTGGACTGATACACCATCAACGGCGCCCTGAAGGGATAGACTTTAGCGCAGTCAGGTTTTCTCTTTAGTGAGAGCTTATGGCGGGCGATGCCCAGAAAGACAAAACATTCAGCATCCCCATTCAATACCCGACAATCTCCATCCACATTCGCATCTGCATCAATCAAAACCCACCAGCACAGCACACCACAGCTGCCTCGCATAGCGGTCGCCGCAATGCATCATGGCCAACGATGAGCGAGAAAACAGCCAGAGCCCAAAGGCTCAGGCTCCCAGCCCAAGCCCGAGTCCAAGCGGCACCAGAGACGGGTCGCGTCCACAGACGGCCCATCGCGTCTCACACACCGGCAGCGATGATCTCGAGACCACTGAGACATCAGAGATGACTGACGATACAGCCGCCGACACGTCGCAAGCCCAGCCAACAAACCCAACCACAGCGACATCTCCACACGACATTGCGATAACCGTTGATGATACGCACGCAAAATCTCAGTCCCGGACAATTCCCCAGACCACCAGCAATCCCCCCACAAGCCACGAGGACTCGATGCTACATTTGCCTGGTCACTCTGCCCCTGAAACCAGCTACTTCGACCCTATTTCCGTCGATGTCACACGGGGACATGACGATTCTTTGACTGAGGAGGACGTTAGACGCCACCTGAGAGACGTGGAGTCTAGCTTCTTGCCCGCCTTATCACCCATTCCAACAGCATCCACGAACCTGGAGGGCGGCGTCGACGACACGTACCAATTCGACTCCCCGACAAAAAAGCCTGCGCCTGCTCCCCAACCCCTGCAGCGACATCAGGAAGAAGAGGAGGATCACGATGTAACCGTCGCGAGCACGAATACCTCCGGCTTTGAGAACTTTTCGTCACCGACTGCTGCTGCAACACGAAGAACTATTTCGCGCGCCGTTAGCATGGCGAGTCAGCCTGACAATCGCAACACAAGCTACGACGAGAGCGAAAAGGACGACACGGAACAGGAGAGCTCACAGGTATCCAGCGCTGGCGATAACGAGGCCCCTTTATCGAGAACACATTCCTTGTCCGAAAAAGTCGATGCGGGCAGCACCCCTGGTCAATCGCTTCGAAGCCGACGACCAAAATATCTGCGCAGTCGTTTTGGAAGCCAGCGATCATCGACATCCTCCTTTGCTACGAATCCCGAGTCTCATGAAGGCAGTGACATGACCGTTGGTCTTGGTACCGATTACGCTTTACAGTCTGGCGGTGCAGTCCCCGCAATTGGATTGCTACGAAATCCCAGCAATCCGATGCTACGCTCCATCAGCATAGGGAGCATGGGTAGTGTTGGATCGGCATTCGGCGCTGAGGATTACACTGATACTTCTTTACCGCAACTCGAACCGCTGCACGAAGTCGATAGTCCAGAGCGGCAGCGACAGGATTTGCTAGAGACACCGAAGCCCTCTAAGGAAGGGTTCACCACAGCGCCTACAGATACGGTCATCGCACGGCATGTTAGAAACGTCCAGGTACCCGAATCTTTGGCCAAGGAGTACAAGTACAAGGGTGGACTCGAAACACCCCGGAAACATTCCTCAATCACCATGGGTTCCGTCAATACCGCCCGATCGGGCAAGAACTTGACGCTCAAAGAACAGAGCAGCACGATTGAGAGGCTGTCAAAGGAAAACTTCGATCTCAAGCTCAAAGTTATGTTCTTGAGCGATCGCCTTGACAAGCTGTCGGAAGAGGGTATCAAGGAAATGATCTCGGAGAATGTTGACCTTAAGACTGGTCTTGCGGTACTCCAACGTGACAACAAGGTTTTGCGGAGGCGGGTCAAAGAATTGGAGAAGCAAGTCCGAGATGAGGGAGAGCGACCAAGCACAGCGCACAGTGGTGCATCATCGACAGACCAAACGGCCCGAATGGGAGATGAGGAGCGAGAGGAAGAGCTCATCTTTTTGCGGGAGCGGGTTGAGGAGTATGCCACTGAGATTGAGCGCCTACGGTCTGAAAGTTTAACCAAGGAGAATGAGCGACGAAAGTTTGCGGATATCGTCAGATCTCTCGGGGAGCGAAATAGCGGAAACATGGAGCGAGAAGAAGAAGCCGATGTGTGGAAGGACCTTCTGGAGCAAGAGACTGCGCGCAGAGAACAAGCCGATGACGAGAATAAGAGACTACGGGAGGAGGTGTTCAAGCTAAAGCAGGACATGTCTAGCCTGACTAGCGGGGGAGGCTTGCACCACACGACAAACATTTACAACATCACAAAGAAACATCGCGACGGCAATGTATCGCCAGGTCGACCTGTCTCTGGCCTCTCAGGCGATATGGAGAGCTCAAATGGCAATTTTAGTGCAGCGACAACACTCGTTGATGAACTACGTCGCGAGAGTGAGCAGCTGCGTCATGAGAATGCCGAATTGAGACGCGAGGTTGGTGCGCAGACATCCATGCTGACTTCGAGGAACCGCGAAAAGGAGCGCCTCTACCAGGAGATTGAGGATCTCAAGATGGCTCAGCGACGAGGTCGGCCTGCCCCTTCAACAATTGACAGTCTTCTCGAGCGATCGGCTTCACAGGTTGGTGGTATGGAGAGGCCCCAATCGCGGGGTAGCATGAAGACACGGACGCAGATTGAGGAGGAAGCCGACCGTGAAGAACTCGAGAACAAGATGAACGAGATGCGCGACAAACTCAGCGAGGTCAAGCTGCAGAACCAAGAGTTGCAGCGCGAGCTTGAGATTTGCATGGAGGACTTTGAGGCTGCTATTGGCGACAAGCGACAGGCTGAAGAAGCGGCGATGACTCTGCAGGAGGACCTCAACAATGCAATGAACGATCTTGTTGCTCTACAATCCGAACGCGACGAAGCTCTCCGTGAGCAGAACGAGATGGAGAGTGAATTTGAAGCACTACGGAAGGAGGCTCAAGAGGAGATTGATGCGTTGGAGTCTGAGGCCGATCAACAAGCCGAGGAGATGCAACGAGTACAAGCAGATCTACAGGACCGCTCAGAAAACTTTGATGCCTTGCAGGAAGAGATGCGCAAGATGAGCGAGGCCTTGATACGACTTGAAGACGACCAGGAGAACAAATTACGACGCATCCAACAGCTCGAGCAGGAATTGGACTCGTCGAACAAGGAGCTTGAAGAGCTGGAACAGAAGCTCATGGAGGCCAATGACAAGAACCAGCGACTTTCGGTACAGCAAGAGTCGTCACAAGGAGAGATTGCATTCCTACGAGAAGAGCAAGAGACCGACAAGATACGCATCGGCGATCTCGAAGCTGCGATGGCCAATGCCGAACAGAGCATCCGCGAAGAAAAGGAACGGGTCAAGGAACTGGAGAACCGTCTCCAACAAGAGCGACACCAGCGGGAGATCGTGGCGGACCAGGAGAAGGAAGAGGTTCAGCAGTTTGTCAACGAACTCAACCGGGAGGCGTCAGCGGCCAAGGATGAGGCTCGTCGTCTGCGTAAGAACTTGACGTCGAGGGAGGTTGAGGCGACAGAGTGGAAGGAGAGGTTGATGGAGCTTGAGAATAATCTTCGTGAAGCTCTCGGTGACCTCAACGGTACCCGCTCTTCGCTCCTCAAGGTGAGTTGTCTCGTCTCGTGTTTGTGGGGGGTTTACGCTAACGGTTTTAGTCAATCGCCAAGTTACAGCGGGAGCTTGAGAATACGATCCGCGATCTGGATGCTAGCAAGGCGGCGCTGGTGGAGAAGGATCGTATCATCAAGATGCGCGATTCGCTGCTTGAGTCGCATGCCCTTGAGAGTCGCAAACTTGCTGAATTACTCGACAAGGAGCGCATTGCCCACCGCAACACAAAATCGCAGTACGACACGTTCCAAAAGTCTCATCAGCACCTTACCCGTACTGCAAGCAGTCAAGATGTTCGCATTGCTGAGCTCGAAACAAACAAGAGCCAAGATCGCAGGAGGATCGCACAGCTTGAGCAGTCGATGCGCGATCAGCTACAAGAGCGCAATGAACTCCTCCTCCAGCTCTGGCACAAGCTCAGTAAATTATGCGGAAGGGAATGGGTCCACGGCAACTCCCTCATCGACCGCCAAGTCCTCCCGTCAATCGAAGTCATCGCCAACCGCCTCCCCAGCTTCACCAAGAACCTCATGGCCGCCGTCAAAGCCATCGAGAACATGATCGGCTCCTTTGAGGTGCGCATCAAATCCGTCGAGCGCGACCTCCACAGGGAGTATCAAACCCTCGAGTCCAACCTCGAGGTGCGCACCAAGAAACTGGACCGTCTCGAAACCATGGTTAGAAACTCGGTCGCTTCAGGGTCTCTGAGCCACGACGCACGGTACTCCCGCCTCGAAGAAGCATACCGCCAGCTCAAAGTCGAAAACGCCACGCTCCGCACCGCAAACGACGTGCGCGCGAGGGCTTCATATTCTAGCACAGAATTAGTTCCTCACTCACCCTCACCATCCGTCCCCCGCGGCCCTAACGACCAACGCACAAGCCGTTCCAAATCCCGCTCAACCGTTACGCGCGCACATACTACTACCGCACTACCAGGTTCTTCAGCGGGAGGTTTAGGCCTCCGCGACATGGCTGCTTTAAGCGAAGACAACAACGGCGCTGCGAACGATAACAGGTGGTTGTTTAGACTGCGGGACATGGAGTATAAGCTCAAGATGGAGCGGGAGGGTCGGAACCAGGATAGACATGCTGCGAGGCAGAGACTGGGGGGGTTGGAGATGGAGAATAGGGATTTGAAGGAGAGGATGAAGAGGGCGCTGGGGGACCTGGATTAAAAAAAGCACGGAGTTGATGGTAGGGATGAAGGGAAAGGAAAGGGTGGTTAATTATTAGCATAGATGGGAGCTAGGTGTTGATTACATGTGTATAACTGGACTGCATAGCTTAAGTACAGGAATTCTTTTTTGTTGGTGTTGGGGAATATATTTGGGTATTATGATCATTGATGCTGAAGTGAAGTGATGGTGATTTTGGTGACTGGTTGAGTGGTGCTGGTAGTGGGGTAGCGCTGTGAGTTACCGGGGGACACTCGTGAGAGAAACGAAGGACCTTTTATTTAAGTGATGAAGACTTAGGTAAATTTAGGTAAATTTAGGTAAACTGAGGTAAACTTAGGTAAGTATTGCCAAGACTTGAGACCAGCTTATTTGTAACCTGATTTAATCTCAAAAGGGTATCTCAATCCTTAAAGGCACTCACTGTAAGCAAGTGACGTGCTGTGTAGTTCTTGAAGTTGGGGACCGCGATGTAAGTGACAGGAATATTTGTGTAAATTTTAGCCAGTTCGGGAGAGTTTTAGGTCCCTTGGATACACTTCACTTGGGTCTCTGAACTGTGGTATCTTCCCTGTACCTGGTAACTGTATTGTTTTATGCTGGAAACAGTTGAATGTCGTGATCATGAGCACTCATCTGGAGTAACCCCACATCGAACAAGGTTCTTATTCCCCAAAGCTGGGGAAGAATTTCTTGCTTTTCGAGTTAAGATGCGGAATGTCCGAATGGAGTAAGACCGCGTTCTCCTCAATTCGATATAAGATCCAACACCATTATCTTTTCACCATTCTATACCGTCATCTATCTTATCACAACCTTCTAGTCACTCTCATACTATCGTCTACATTCTTTCCATCAAATTCAGGCATCTTGTCAAAATGCTCCGCGCATCCCTCGCCACGGCCTCACCCCCTGTCCTCCGCCGCTGCATGACATCGCTAGCCTCCGCCAAAAAAGAAGGCGACATCTCGGATGCATTTACGTCGCTGTCCGGGGCCCAGCGCGAGCCTTTACCCGATCGATATCGTCAGCTGAAACTTGCACTCCTACAAGGCCGTGAAGATAAGATTGTTCAGTCGTGGAAGAAGCTACTCCGTGAGTTGAAGCGGGAGAATGAGATAGTTGCGAACAAGGGACCCGGGGTTATACCACAGATTGAGTTTAAGGACCTTGAGAGGAGTAGTGTTGCGCTGAGGGAAGAGGTTAAGAAGAGAGGTGTTGTTGTGGTGAGGGGTGTTGTTCCGGAGGGTGAGGCGAGGGCGTATAAGGCTGAGGTGGAGGAGTATGTTGCGAGGAACCCATCTACACGAGGTATCTACCCCTAAACTTCGCTTGTCAATTGACTTACACTAACACTCATAGCATTTCCACCTCACGATCCTCAAGTCTACGAATTATACTGGTCACCACCCCAACTAAAAGCCCGCTCACACCCAAACTTCCTCTCCGTCCAGCAAAACCTCATGTCCCTCTGGCACACCAAATCCCCAACATCAATCTCCCTCTCCCAACCCTTCAGCTACGCCGACCGCCTGCGTATCCGTCAACCCGGCGACGCCAGCTTCGCTCTCGGTCCACATATCGACGGCGGAAGCGTAGAGCGCTGGGAACCAGAAGGGTACGGCGCAGGACACGTGTACGACTCCATCCTCCAGGGAAATTGGGAGACCTACGATCCATGGGACGCAAGCGGACGCGTCGACGCTGTGAATAATCGATACGATGGATTAGGTGCGTGCTCGATGTTTAGAATGTGGCAGGGGTGGATGAGCATGAGTCGTACGAAGCCTGGGGAGGGGACGTTGTTGGTCAATCCGCTGGTGAAGCTATCTATGGCGTATGTGCTGCTGAGGCCGTTTTTCAAGGCGAGGAGTGAGAGCGTGGGAGAGGGGTACTTGGAGGAGGAGAATTGGGAGTTGATGCGGGATGTTGATAGTGAGTTGCAGGGTGCGACGCCGGGGACGGGACAGGAGTTGACGGGGGAGCTGCATCCGCATTTGGAGCTTGAGAGGACGATGGTGCACGTTCCTGAGATACGACCTGGAGATTTCGTAGCATGGCACTGCGACAGTAAGTCCCCTCCCCTCTAACAACCATCCCTACCTCCATATCACTATCAGTACTGACCAACGCAGCGATACACTCAGTCGACAAAGTCCACGCCGGCAAAGCAGACTCTTCAGTGCTGTACATCCCCATCTGTCCGATAACGACGCAGAACGCAGAGTACATGGTCCGTCAGCGCGAGGCTTTCCTCCGTGGCACGCCGGGACCGGACTTCCCTGGCGGTGCGGGGGAGGCCGGGCATGTGGGGCGGGGCACGGAGGAGATGCTTGACGGAGCGGCTCGTCGGGCGATGGGCCTGAGTGCGCTGATGACGGAGGGGGAGGGGGATGTTGTCAGGGAGGCGAATCGGATCCTTGGGTTTTAGGTGATGGCCTCGATTGTTGTTCTTGTCCGTTATTTCGTCCGTCGGCTGCAACCTGTCATTTCTGCTGTCATATTTGCCAGTTATTTCTGTCACATTGCCTGTCATTTCTTTGGTTCTCCGTGCCTCGTTGATCAGGTAGTTTGTAATCAAACTCTGGTTTGTAAGCCAGTTTCATGAATCGTGCGATATTCCCACCCGTTTAGAACACTTGTTCAACGCACATCCAACGAAAGAACCCGTGTCTCTTATCCCGCACGGATGTCGGACAGCGATGATCCGGAGACGTTTAGCGTTACTGCCAGTCTCCGCAATGGTCTCAATGGTCCCTGATAGATCTTGATGGATCCATTACTAATCGAGGAAGCATCTAGAGTCTTCACTTGGGTCGATCTGAGGGGGTGAAACTGGAAAGGTCCATTAGTAAAGCAAGCGGTGAAGACAGTGGAGAAGGATTGAGGTCGTCTTGAAACGGGGAGAGGAAGAGATATATATACCCCGTAGACATCGCCTCTCGGATTGTTCGGACAGACAAGCTTCATCACGCAATACACTACTATACCCAATTCACTCAACACCACTACCTTCAAGGTTTCACTGCCCATCATGAGCTACACACTCTACGACGCCGCCATCCTCCACACCAAGGAAGCCCTCAACTCCCTATCCTCCATCCTCAAGAAAGCAGAATCCCACGCCAATGCCGCGTCGTTCCCCACCGCCAAACTGGCCCCTGACATGCTGGACCTGAGCTTCCAGGTCTTCTTCACTACCGACACAGCGCAGAAGATCGTCGCGCGCACAACCGGCACTGAGCCGCTGACTCTGTCACGCGACGAGTGCACTACATTTGAGCAATACCACGCTCTTATCGCCAAGGTTCTCGAGGTTGTGGAGAAGGCGGATCGGGAACTTGTTGAGAAGCGTGGTGCGGAGGTTGTTACTATCGGGCTGGGACCGGGGAAGAGTGCGGATATGAAGGTTAGGGATTATGTGCAGGGGTATGGAATTCCTAATGTCTTCTTTCACTTGACGACTGCGTATGCGATTTTGAGGAAGGAGGGTGTTGAGTTGGGGAAGCAGGATTATATCGGTGCTTTCATGAACCAGTACTTCTAGATTAGTTATCCATGAGGAACTGGAAGATTAATAAAAGTGATTTGACGTTGATTGAGGCTATATCGATGAGAGTGAAGCGTCTGTTGAGAATGACCGAGATCTATTTACTTATATTACCCAGCTGTAAGATGAGTGTTTGCTAAGCCTGAGATAATTTGATGAGTATTCTAAGTTTGATGTTCTCAAGCTTTGAGCTTTGAGCGTATTGCATCATGCGGAGTTCAGGGTAGCTGTAGCTGCAGCTGGTGGTGTCAAGCTGTCACACAAGATCAGATCCATTTGTCATCCTTGCTGGCCCCTCCATTTCCCGCCACTAACGCCGCCACTCCAACATCTCCATCTCCATCTTGAATTCTGCATCTTCAATTACCCATCCTCACCAAAATGGCTGCACACTGGTGGCTCCTCCGCGCAATCCAATCCTTCGAAGTCCGTACCCTCCCCCCTCCCCGGCTCTCACTTTCAGTCACTAACAAACTCTAGGATCACATCGTCGCATCCGTACGCCTCCCATCCCCAATATCCACCCCAACCTAACAAATCCCAGATCCTCCGCCAACCAGGTTTCCACCGCGCAGTAACACGCATCCACAAGACCATCCACGAGAAGCAGCACGGACGAAATCCTCACGAGCCTTTGGCACCGGGCGAAGCGACGGCGGATCCCAATGCTGCTGGGAAGAATTCAGAGTTTGCGAAGCATTTTCTGGATGAGATTAAGAATCAGTTTCGGGGGAAGCCGACGGATATAACGAGGAAGTGAAAGAGATGGATTGACGATTTTATGATACCCTGGTTTACTGATGATTGATGATGGTGGGAGGTATAAGAGGTGGATTGAAGATGGAGAATGGGACAGGCGATTACCTACGACTCGTGCGATCGAACCTCGAATGCCACAACCATACAAATGTCGCGGGATCTGGAACGGTCAAAGAGGAGATGGACGGTATCTATTGAGGACGACTCAGTCGCCGGTTGAACCGAGCAGATGACGCTCTCCTTGATCCTCCCTCCAAGCCATTCGCCTCAGCACCACGATCTACGACCGACACGACGCAGGACTCCGAGTATCTCGTCCATGAACCTTGATCTGTCAGCGCCGTTAGCGAGATCGTTTGGAAACAAGACGGTCGCTTTACTGTACATTACCGTGCCTACGGGCTGCCAATCATACCGAATACCGCTCCATGTCTATTCCTTCATTGCTGAACCGTCTATTATTGCAAAAGCCATGTCCATCTCACAGATTACACGGCAGACAACACGCCACCATGTTTATATCCTTTCCAATTAACGCCGATAACTGTCCCCATTTCTTCAAGTTCACCCCATGTCGCCTTAATCGACCGAATTTTGGTGTAGCTGGGTATGTGTACTCGTAGTGTCGTCGAGAAGAGCGACGATCTCAATGCTGGTATCTTTCGATGATGGTTTCCACATGATGACTGATGTTTGAGAGCGAAGACATAAAAACCAGCAACAAAGCCAGTTTTATAGGCCAAACATTTGTCGCTGACTGTGAGCTTCTGTCATCTCACGCGTGGTCATCGTCTTACCAAAATTCTGGAAATAGCCGCGCCAAGTATCACCATCAAAGTAAAGTTTTAGCCGTTCACCAACGGGCGCACGACACCGACTCACCAACCAGCCATCAAGATTCACCGGCAGTCATCAAAGGCGTAGCTGACTCTGAGCTGTCCATCTCACGACAGCGTAGCATACTGCCCCCAATCAACCCAATTCATTGGCAGCCCAATATCCAGATTCGCCTCCAGCGCATCCTCCACAGCTCCCAGGTTAAAACTCGGATCAATAGCCCCAAACACATCCGCCCCCGAGATCGCATCAATCAGCGAAAAGTCCACCGCCTGCTCCACGCTCGGCACAGCATTGACCATGCTCGGATTCGTCACAGCCACAGCACTCACCACCGCCGGCGCGGGCGGCGGTGACTCCCGCGTGAGCGTGTTAGCAGCGCGCTCCATCTCCTTGAGCACCCGTTCGCCCAACCCGGCTACAACGTTTGCGCTCCAGAAGTAATCACCAAATTTGCGGAGCATCTCGCAATTGCGACGGAAGGCGTGCATGGCGCGCGAGCGGAACATGGGCAGGCGGGAGTGCCGCATCTTGCGGTACTCTACGCTTAGGGCGAGACAGACGGCGTAGGGGACGAAGGGCATGGGGGAGAGGTGGTCGCGCAGGACGGCGCAGGCGATGCGTTCTGCTGCGAGGGAGCGACGGGCGTTGGCGGAGGGAGGGGGGAGTGTTGATGCTGCTGTTAGTGTGCCTGGGCGTGGAAGACGACATGACAGGATGATGACGGCGTGGTAGAATGTTTCAATCGTCGCTGTGATTGTTAGACGTGTATTTAGGTGAATGAGAGACTTACCGATTAGTGAGCCTGGTACTTTGAGCGCATCGGCGTTGACGATCATGGCCTCGAGAACTGGAAGATCAATATACGCAATCTTATCCAGCCCGCTCGCCTCAGCACTTGGTCCCGGGCGATACAGCTCAATAACCTGATCCAACCACTGCACCACACTCAGAAACAATCTAAAGCACGGCGGTCTCTTCCTAATGCACCCATCCAGATTCGCGCCTATATCCCTCTCATGCATAAGACAAGGGCGTCCATAAACCGCCGCATTAATCCGATCAACCGCCCAAACCGCACAGAACAGCGTTTCCAGCTCTTCAGAGTTCGGCCCGTCATATCTCAACAGGTGAAGACCTAAAGTTTGGATGTGGTGAATAGCGCGGCCGCCCAGTTGTGCTGGGAGGTCTGCTTCTTCGGAGGAGTTGGGCTGTGTGTACAGCGATAAGAGGATGAGGGCGCGGATGTGAAGGACGCGATCTGTTATGATGCTTGTTTCGAGGATTGCGCGGACGGCGGAGGAGAGGGATTGCATGAAATCTTGGCAGGGGATGAGATCATCGCCTTTGTTCTGAAGATGGAGATACAGCGCCATGCTTGGGTCTGTAGATGCGGCGAGACAAATGAGTTGTTTCAGCACCACACTCGCAGGTTCATCGCCCTCCAGCGCAGACTCCGGTATAATCGGCATGACGGGATGAATCTTTTCCAGATACAGCGCTTTTAATTTGAGGTAGTCTTGCTGTGGCGGAAGACACGATAGACAATGCTCTTTGACAAACGGTAGTAAGAATTGATCCATTATCGGCGGCGGTCGCGAAGTGATGAATTGACTTGCTTGACCGGGATTATTCGACGAAAGCCATATTCCTACATCGCCCTTCTGTGAAGTCTCGCGGATGGATGCTGAGCCCGTGGCTTCCATGAACATGCCCTCTGGATTGAGATCGCCCACGAAGCGGGATGATTGATTGGGTGTGCTGCCAGATTCACGCCTTGGCGTTGGCGCAGCGGGACTTGCGTTTGCGGTTGAGGTCGCATATTGGAGCGAAGAGTCTGGGAGAGCAGTTCTTTGTGTTGGTAAAGGTAATGATCTGGTGAGTGTTAATTCACATCACCGAGGGGAAGTGTTGGTGGTGGTGGGGTACTCACGTTGACCGGGATGTCTCATCTTCTTCTACGGGAGGCGAGGTCTCATCGACTGCATCTTCAGCATGGACGCAGCGCCTCTACTCAATCAGCTCCCCACTCTCACTGTCTTACTACACATTGGGAGGTTCGTGCTCACCTTTTTCTTGCGACATGAAGCGCATGCGTGCTGGACTTGTTTGCGCTTTACGGGGAGACCCCCGCGCGAAGGGTCTGAGGCGACGAATTTGACATGTTTTGAAGGAGTGGGCATTTTGTCTGAGGCATGAGTGAGCGATGAGACGGAATGGGATGCTAAAGTTAGTGGATTAAGGTGAAGCGCGTTTGGTGGTCGGTGAGGAATGGGAAGGGATTAGTCAGCTCGGTAAGATTTGGTTGGAGGACAACACCAGAGTTTGAGTATCACGAGATTTTGGATGGAGTGGTTTGTGTAGCAAAAACATACTTGGAGTGTATTGATAAGATTGTGATGGACATATTGGATGATGCGAAATGTGGCCAATCAGTAGGAGGAGGTCTGGGACCCGAGAGTCTGGGTAGGTGCCCAGAAGGAGATTGCGACGGAACTGTGATTGCAGTTTGGGAATGGCTTCAATTGTCCTGCCGCTTATGGAGGAAAGGATGGATCTTGGCTGTCAGATCGACCGGGTGCGGGTCATCCCGTATCAAGACACCCTCACAATCACTAACCTCGATCACAATAATATCTCGATAATTGCAATGCAATAAGCAACAACCATTCAACAAAAACAATACATCATCGTCTCACAACATCACCCGTTGCCCCTTCAATCACCCCCGAAATCTCCAGTGGACCCCCCCAAACAAAACAAGCACCGTGAATCCGCAGGCCCAAAAACACGACCGCTGCCACCAAAAAACATGGCCTGAATTCACGGCCCCATAACAATTCTCCAGCGGCCGTTTTGCGAGACCCTGCATGTAGTGAAATCCATTGGTTCTCGCGCTTTGAGTAAAAATACGCTAGGCTGGATGGGGGAAAAGGTAAACATTATGCCTGGAGGTCGTGTAAATGATGGCCTGGGGGATGTTTTTGTTATGCTGAGTTGTGTTTTTTAAAGGCGAGGGGTTCGCTGTTATGTTGATCTGTTGTTTTATTCATCGCTTGTTTAGTTATTGGACTTGTTGTACTCATATTTATGGTGGTTGCTTTACTTTATGAGTCTTTGTAAACTTGACGTCTCATTCAATTGACATACTCACTCATCATGGACGACATTCATCTTCCCATCGCAATAAGACGCTCCCGTCGCAGCAGCATCAAGCCAGAGCCAGACATGCCCTCATCCCCAATGCCCTCCAAGACCCCCAAACGCTCTCGCCGAGTTCGTTTCTCCGACCCAGGCGCCTCTTCATCCGGTTTAACCCCCATGGTCAACCGCTTCACCGTCGCAACACCCAAACGCCGTCGCCACTCATCCCTCCCTGTCCAAACAACCCCAAGCACAATCCGCTCAAGTCCTGCACTCCCTGAAAGCGGTGAAGTAACTTTTCTGCCACTGCGACAAGTCCTCGACGGTCGCGTGCAGCGAAGAATTCGTCGCAATGGTCTGAGCGAGGAGATGAACATGATTCAACAGGAAAAGCGCCGTCGGAACCAAGAAGCAAAGGAAGAAATTGAAAAGTTGCGAAGTGAACTAAAAGCGCGTGACCGCGAGATTTATGAACTGCAGAATGCGACTATTGTTATCGACACAGATCGCATTTGGGATCTTGAGAAGCAGATCCAAGATCTTCAAGATGAGCTGTCTAAACGATCAGGTCGCATCATGGATCAGAGTAGAGGGTATAACTGGACTCTTGCAGCGCGGGAGAAGTTTTCGCAGGATTTCATGGACATGACACCTGATGAGGATCAGTTTGGGGATGAGACTATGGCGCAGTTCATTTGTAGTACGCCTTCGAGAGCGCGGACTTCGTTTATGACGCCACCTGCTACGAGTCCTACTGTGCCTGGGACGCCGATCTTTGAACCGATGGATACAACGGCTACGGTTGGTGTTCAGGCTTGTTTGCCGGATCCGAAGCAGTTGGAGTTGGAGGAGGAAGTGTCGTCGCTTCAATTGGAGGTTGCGAAGTTGACGGATACTCTTGAATCTTATAAGACTCTCAGTGGACGCTTGAGCGACAAGTTGTCGGACTACACACCTAGGGATCAATCAGGTCTTGAGGCACAGATCGACGCTATGCTACAAGCAATGTCCGACAGAACACATGCTCTCCAAACCCTCACATCCTCCATCACAAAACTCGGCTTCACAGGCTCCGACGCCAGCGAGATGATAACAACCCTCATCACCAATTTCCGCGCCGCCCGCTTAGAGCTCGAGTACCTTACCCCAGGCGAAATCACCCTGCCCCTATCATCCCACGGCGCAGAAGTCCTAGATCTCATGCTTACACGTCTACGCGACATGGCGAAGCGGGCAAAGGAAGATGAGGATGCTATAGATGAGTATCACGAGATCGAGCTCTCCCTCCGGAAGCAACTCGATGCAAGAGTCACAGTCATGGATGGGCTGAAAGCGGAGATGGGAAAGGCTGAGAAGCTCATCAGCGATAAGATTGCGAGGATTAGAGAGCTTGAGGTTGCGAATCAGAGGCTCAAGGGTGCGGTGGATGGGTATATCCGCGATATTTCGGAGCTGGAAGAGTTGGTTCAGCGGATGGAGCGTGAAGGCCATGATGCAAAGGATGAGTATGCTGTGCAGTTGGAAGTCAAGCACAAGATCCTCACGCGCAAAGAAGACACCATCGCATCCCTCGAAGCCAAGCTCTCATCCGCCCTCTCCCGCTCCTCGGATCTACAATCCCAAATCCAGACTCTTCAAACCAGCCACACCGAGACCATCACAACACTTAACAAAAAGCACGGTTCAGCTCTCGCAGCGCGGGATGCAAGCGTCCTCAAATATCGAAGTGAGATCGACAAACTAAATGAATCTCTGCGCTCAGCACATGATAAAATCTGCGGCTTACGCGTCGAAAACGGTGGTCTGAGGAGGGAAGTTGATGAGGAGAGGGTCAAGGCGAAGGAGGTTATTGATGCGATGAAGGAGGAGTTGGAGAGGGTTGTGAAGATGAGTCAGGAGTTTTTGACGCCGAGAAAAGAAGAGTCAGAGTCAAAGGTAAAGGAGCAAGGGGTGAGGAGGGTGAGTAAGAGGTTGAGGGGGAGGGATAGTGGGATGGGGTTGTTGGATGAGGAGGAGGAGGAGTTCTTTTAGGGGACAGGACATTCATTGCATTTTCCTTTGTTTAGCATATTATTATTTAATTCATATTTTCAATTCAAAGTGAGAGTGAGGTTGGTCGTGATGACTTGCCTTTCTGAGTAAAGTACCGATTCGATAGCCGATGAATACCGATCCCCACACCAACCAATCTAATCAATCACTCATAAATTTCATTTTTTTTTTAGTTTACTCACTCGGAATTACCGTCCGAGTTCGGCCGTTCGAAACCGCTTATCAAGATGCAATCTCATCAATAATCTCGCATCCCCAGACTCTCTCACTTCCCCATTCAACCTTCACCCACTAACACACTCACTACCATATAATATCATAATATCATAATGACAATACTCATCCTCCGTCCCGCATTCAAACATCCCCTGCGCCACATCCAACGGCGCTTCCAATCCTCACCCCCTAAAAAAGACCCCGTCCCCGTACCCGCCACCGTCGCTCCGCTTCCTTTATGGCAGCGCCTTGGACCTTTGACGACGGCTGTTCAGGCTTATGCGCGTGCGCAGAATAAGAGTCCGTATAAAACACAGGTTGCTACTGCGGTGGTTATTTACATAGCTGGGGATTTGAGTGCGCAGTATGTTGGGGGGAATGAGTATGATCCTGTTAGGACGTTGAGGAATGCGATTATTGGGTGTGTTGCTGCTATACCGAATTATAAGTGGTGAGTCTCCTTTTTCTTAGGTAGTTACAGTGAGAGTATGAGTGAGCATGGGGTGAGATTGGGTTGATATTGGGGCTTTCTAACAGTGACAGGTTCATGTTCCTCTCCCACAACTTCAACTACTCCTCCCGCCTCCTATCCCTCGCCACAAAAGTAACAGTCGGCCAAGTCGTCTTCACCCCAATCTTCAACACATACTTCTTCGGCGCCCAGGCTTTACTATCAGGCTGCGACATCCCCGGCACAATCGAGCGTGTCAAAGACACAGTGCCAACCAGTATTATCAACTCTTGCAAATTATGGCCCATGGTCACGGCGTTTAGTTTTTCGTTTTTGTCGATTGGGTGGAGGCCTTTGTTCCACGGTGTTGTGGCGGTTGGGTGGCAGACTTATTTGAGCTTTTTGAATAGGATGG
Organism: Fusarium pseudoanthophilum; assembly: GCA_013395995.1. Taxonomy (NCBI): domain Eukaryota; kingdom Fungi; phylum Ascomycota; class Sordariomycetes; order Hypocreales; family Nectriaceae; genus Fusarium; species Fusarium pseudoanthophilum. Next base: position 53,644 of record JAAOAR010000102.1, on the reverse strand, counting down.
CGGAGGTTAAGGAGAGGGAGAGGCATGCAAAAGAGGGCAAGATGGAGGTTGGGGGGAGGGTTGGGTATGTTGTTGCTGAGGCTGCTTGAGAATGGGAGGTGTTCCTTTTGTTTGGTTGGGATAGACTTGGGTTAATAGAATAGACAAAATGGCGTTTAGGTCAAATGGATAAACTTTATATATCGTCCTCTGCAGTAGAGTCAGACGCATTTTGCGGTAGGGCAGACCGCCTCATAAGTACCTAAGTATATAATAATGTAAGAGGTACGGAACGGACCTGGATTGCCCGAGGTGATCGACTATCTCTTGTTGTTTAGTCAGGTCCCTGACCTTAACGGAAAGCCAAAGAACGCGAAATTGACACGGTTAGATATAGATGTCTTATATCGATTTTTATGAGTGTAAATCAAAGCTTTGTTACAAAAACTAAACCTCCATGTTGTTCACAGCAGATAATATAAGTATCTTGATAGTTTCATCTCCAACCCAATGCCCACTCAGGATGACAGTATAGTTGGTCTTTCATCCAGTCCTCGAAGGATTCAATAGCGTCCAAAAGTTCCACCCCAATTGTATCCACCGTTTCCAAACGAGAGCTTGCATCCTCAGACAGCAACAAGGAACAGCCCTCGGCCAATACAACGCCTGAACTATGCCATTGGAGCTTCAAACTTAATAGTGTGCCGATCACACGCTCCGTGATACTGCAGCCTTGTAGTGCAAGGTCTCCATCATACATTATCTCAAGCGCATTAAAAAGAATTGCTTGGAAATTCTCGTAGAGCCTTTTTTGCCACCCTTCAGAATTCCCAGATAAACATCGCACGTACTGCTCGAATATCATCAAGAAGAATATACCTCTTGGATCTTGGCAATGCAGACTTTGAGGTCTGAATGACGCTTCTGGACTTCCAAAGACTTCTCGTACCTTTCGTCGCAGGATTACTTGAAAAGCTCGTAGTCTTTTCTCGTCATCGAGTGCATGGCCTATCTGTTTCATTGCTTGCGCCAGTCCGTTGAGCTGTCCACAGACCTGTCGTAACCAGGAGCCATTCTTTTGTAAGAGCCTTTTGAGGCGTAGGAACTGGATATCAGTTCCAGTATCTGTAACAGTCGCGATGTCCAAGAATGCATGAGAAAAATTTCTGGGGCCTTGATCGGCAGCGTTGCCTATGAGGAAAATTCCTCCACCCATCATATTTTCAAGCTCCTGCCAACGGGCCAAGTGCATGTCACCAGCCCCATGCAGGATAAATAGAAATTCACCATAATACATGAACAATTCCCCATGAGGAAGTATACAACTCGAAAGTCTCCCCATGAATCTACGCAACTCTGCCCGAAGACGGAGGAATGAGGGACGAAGTACTCGGTAACCTCCTATGGGCAGCGTCTGCCGGGATCTGATTGGCATCCTTGCTAAGGCCAGTATTGTCCCAAAAGAGTTTTCAGCAACCCTTTTGAAGTGCTTCTCGTCTGTTGGGAGAAAAAGTCGTTCAGCTTCGATTTGTTCATATTCTCTGGCTCTGTCCCGAAACGTGGTCGATTCTCCAGAGTTGAGATGACAAATTTCAGGGATACCTTGATCGGTTCCGTCCAACATAATTTGCCAGAGGAAGTGATCGTCATCACTGTCCGAGGGCGGTACAGGTCCTTCTTTGGGTTCCTGGGTTCGCTGGCCAGAGTCAAGCTGCTGTAAGAATCTTGCCTTGGTGCCCTGTTCAATCTTCATATTCATGTGTAGACTGTTGTTAAATCCGTCGAAGCTCTCTCGAAACTTCTTTGGGAGACCTCCACGGAAGGCCTTGAGCTCGTTGGGTAGATTCCCCCAAATGTCTGCCCCAGAGCGAAGCTGCCCGACAGTAATGGAGACGTAAATCCATAATGCAAGGCGGACGCGCCGTTCTCGATCCGAGTGGTCCTTGAGAGAGCTCTTGAACATATCTTTACTAGGATCCTGTGAAGACAGTGTCAGTATCCCAATATGCAATGTCTTGTAATAATCCTCACTGGTCCTGAAATCTTAGTCGATGAAGTGAGAAAGCTGTGACCCAACAAGTACAGAGCACTGTAAATGAAACTCCTCTGCTCGTAAATGTCATCGCCAGGATTGTTTGCAGCATTCTGAAGATACCGAAACAGCTGTAGCTCCACGTATCGGGAAAGGAGCCATGAGGTCTTTGTAAACATTTCAAGGGTACGGCTAATTCCATTGACTCTGCCGGTATTTATGACCAGGTCATCCTCATATGGGTTATCGAGGCATCGGTCATCACAAAACATTGCGACTTGACGCTGAAGAATGTCAATTTGGCATTTCTCTCAACCATGTATTCAACTCACAGTCCACTTCAGACGATCGTTGCCGACCAAGATACACGGAGAACCTGCAGTATCTACAGGAAAGTTTCTCAGTAGTTGCGCTTCTGCCTTCCGCACCATAGACGACCTAGGCTTTTGATATCGTCGATTAGGGAAACAAATAGTGAGTAACCCTTGAAAAGCAACGGTGCATTGGAAAGCGATGTTCGCAGACGGGAAAAAATTCTTCTCTGACATCTGTTTCGCGTGCGCCAGGGCCTTTGTTGCCAATTTTTCATCTAGGCGTTCTGTGAACAAGGTTTCATTCATCGATGGCTCTGAGATGATCAAATCAGTAATTTGGCGAGGCCATGATGATCGCGCAATTAGATGCAATGGATATACTTATAGAAGCTTAGAATGTTACTACTCACTATAGAAGAATGATCCTGACTCTATTATGTCCAGAAACTGGGCTTTGGTGCATGGGACTTTCCAGAGCCGAGGCTTGCGGAGACCCAAACACGCTTTGCATGGGATCCCCCCGACACACTAAGACGACTTTTGTGAATAACCGTCACCCACGAAACTGGCCGGGAAATAGTGATGTATTACCGTGATATTGTTTCGCCGGCAGCGGATGCAAACTCCATTCTCGCGAGCGAGAGCCTGCCCTTCTGCCTGTTCCCTCGTGAGTGGGCCTCGACGCCTTGGTCGGCTTGGTCGTGGTAAAGGAACCTGAATTTGCGTCGGAGGTGCGTTCATCTGAATAAATCTCTGGTCCCCAAATCCGGATGACTGGGGCACTTCGGGTATAATACGAGTCATCTCGACAGGATAGGCGAAAGACTCAACTAGACATTGAACTGTTAGCTCACAAAGACGGCGATCTTGATCAATAGATGTATTACCTGGAGGGTTTTGAAATATGTTGAAGGTCTCTGAAGAGTACTGACAATTCTCTGATGTCAACGTGTCAAGGCCAACTTGGGATTGCGGAATATAGCCTTGATGTTGAGGAGCGTCATGGACAGAGTACAAATTGGTACCCGGGTGGTAGCTACCATGAAACACATTGCCCGTTAAAATCTGCGTCATGGTAAGATCATCCATAACGCCTGGAGCTTCAAAGGCAGGCGCATCGAGCATCAAGGAATCTGTTTCCGAACCAGCGTCGTGGCTCGTGTAAGTATGAGACTCATAAACAGGAAAACGTAATGCCACAAACCTAGCTGTTCCGGTTCTTGTGTAGCTTCTACTGCCTCATCAAGGTCCATGAGGCATGAAAAATCAAAGTCTGGTGATCCTAGCAGAGATAGATCCAGACTATCCATGTAGTTCGAGCTGTTGTTATTTTCGATCTGCTGCGAGGAACCAGAGGCCAACTGTGCTTCCGCGTTCGCGTCACTGAGAGAAGAGGGTTCGGCGACATGGCGATCTGGATCGTCCGTATCCATAGTGAAATATGAGTTGTGTGTTCTGCTCGTTGTTATCTGGGATTGTAATGGAGGGCATTGTGCTATCTTATACCATGAATAGAGAGAGAGTACTGAGACAAGGCCTTGTCATTGCGACCTATGAGAACTAACATCGGTGACCCACAGCCCCAGTTGCTGTCAGCTGTGGCGCATCTCTATCCAATGATTGAGAACATCGGTAACTCGAAATATGGGTCTAGGACAGACATCCTTGGTCACCAAAATTTCACTTTATTATGTCTCTTCACCGATATTCATCTCACTTAAGTGTCAATTGCTTTCTATGACTATGAAGGCCTCGGGCTAGATGAGTATAAATATAATTAGCTAAACTATGTACAGAGACTCCTTTCTACAATTGTTGAGAATTTCGTTGTAAGATATGTCAATAGCTGTGGCCATCTTGAATATCACAAAATCACAAAGAGAGAACAACACACTGATTCTTCTTCGAGTTGATGGAATATATACTATTCTTAGGATGTATCAACCGGGAATTTGGACAATAAACTGATTAATAGCCTTCTGGAATCTGTGAGAGGCTTGAAACGTAGGACAAGATGGAGATTGGAGAGAGGCTCAAGCAGACGTGGAGGATCTCGAAGTGCTTGCCAAGCAAAGGAGCGTGGCAATCGATGAGAATGACGAGGAGATCATCGGGCTCGAAAATATGGTCCAGGTCAGGATCACTGCGTTTGTCAAGCTCCAGGAGGAGATGAATTAAAGGGCGAAGGTGCTGAGGACTCACATGCATTAGGACCATGTTACACCTGCTCCTACAGCTGCCCCCGAGTCTAAGCTTCGATTCAAGTATAATATCAGAAGTGAGAGTTCTAGCTGCAACAAGAATGTCTTCCTGTACCTCAAGGGCGCAGGTGGCCAGAACATTCCCGCACACGCCATGTAAGTATCTGTCACCAAGAAAACATGATGTCAGCTAAGCTCTGTCAGTTTGGAGGGATTGTACAAGTGGGACTCCAACCATGCCTGGGAGACCCTCTCAGTCCCTGGCTTCAACATGCGCGTCATCATCAAGAACGCGGGTAACAGCTTTGTCCTCTTTTCAACTGGTAAGTACACAACTCTACATAACAGACCAGATTACTCACGAAGGATACAGGACACGGACAGACTGTCAAGTGTGAGAGAAACCGCTATGCCTCTGACCTTGCAGCTCATTGGGACCTTCAGGGCGCGACGGTCGAGAATGTCACTGACAGCACTCAAGTTAGGTAAGTAACTCGACATTTGAGGTGTGAAGTACAAGCTGACAAGGGGCTTAGATTCCGCAATGCTAAGGATGGGACATACCTTGATCTTTCGGGCGGAAACACTGCTAATGACACGGCGTTCCTGACCTACAATGGGCATGGTGGTGCGAACCAGGCTTTCAAGCGTTGGAGGCACTAGGACTGGTGTTGCAGTGAGATGGACTTTTCTTTCTACTTGGTGCCGTTTATTGAATTTACTCGGTGAAATTGAACTTTTCTTGTTATACAATTGACTGGTCTTGCCACACAGTGATCTCTGTCGAGAATGAAGGCGACCCAGTCCTTGGTCTTTCGGGCATCGTATCTTCTTCATTTTGAATAATCCATACCTTCTAATTGGAAAGTAATTACAAGCCTGAGGAGATTGCCAATACCCATCACTCAAAGATAATCGCACCCTTCAAAGCGCTAAAGCATTACTGGATAAGAGAGTAGTCTGCAGCTATAGAGTGTTGTTTCTGGGTTGGTGCGATAAGCGTAGGGTAGTCAGGTTGTGAGATATGCGAGTGGCTACCTGGCTACCGCTTGATTTCAGACCACCTGATCCGTCTGAGATTGAAAAGCAGTAGAGCCAGTCAAGTTCTGGGCCATTGAGATTATGCAGTTGGTCAATCTAAGTTTAACATAACATGGGACGATACAACTGAGAGAGTAAGGAAGACTCGCGGACATGGTAAGCCTCTAAGTTGAACAAGTTCTGCGTAGGAGGTTTGACTTTGGTAAAGGGAATTTTGACAATATACGACAATATACCCAGAGACCCAGAGACGAAGTTCTAGTGTGAGTAAATACAGAAGTAGGTCTATCTTGATAAATATACAGATGAAGAATTAAAACCACCAGGCCTGCCTAAGTAAACTTGTTCAGACTGCAAGCCTTGACAGTCGACCCCTCCATACCAGGAATCCAATCTCCACTAGGTGTCTCTACACTCAGATCATTTCCAGCACAACCACCACCATTCGCCCAAAGATACGTAAACGGAATAGCATCGCCCTTCTTCAACTGAATCTGATACGACCCTCCCTTCCACAACGCAGAGCTCTGTCCTGTTCGCGTCCCCTGAATAGCCCAGGCACCCGAGTTCCACGTATACGCTGCATCCCTAACCCAAAGATAACCCCAGTTATCAATGGTGTCAGGAACGGTAAATGTATACGTTCCTGTCTCTTTGGCGTAAAAATATGCATTGAAGAGGAGTGCTGCCTGAGAGGGATCGAACGTTCCACTGCCGGAAAGGGTGAGACTTGTGCAGGTGCCGAATTGGAAGGTATCCGTGTAGCCCGACGACAAGGGGGTTTTGCCTTTGAAGTAATTGGTGGTGAAACCATCGTCGTAGATGTTGGCGTTGAAAGGGCAGTTGAATCGTCGGTAGGCAATGTCGTTGTTGTCAGCAAAGGTAGTCTCGACGACCCATGCTGTGACAGTCGAGGTCTTCTTCTCGGTGACGGTTGAAGTAAAGACACTGAATGATGTAGTCGTGATGATCTTGGTACTATTTAAGATTAGACCGGCACAGTGTGAAACAAATGAAAGGGACGTACTATTCTTCAATGGGAGTCACAGCATCTGTCGAAGTTGTGATGAACGTCGTAGGCTCAACTGTTTGGATGGTTGTATGGGTCGTAGGCTCTTCGATATCAAGACACGAACAGATATCAGAGGTTTGAGCTTCAGTCCAGTCAGAAGGTATAGCTTCAGGGACATCAACCTCATCCTGGCCACGCTTCTCTGGATGCGGAGTGCCTCGCTCGATGGTAGGAACTGGGGCAACGTAGGAGTATGCGCTGTCAAGGCATGTAATTGTCTCGATAGATCGCGTCGACGTAACCGTAGCTTCTGACCACTATCACAACAGTCAGTAGGTGTCCTTCAAGGATGATCCGTGTAACTCACCTCGGTATTGGTCTTGAACTCTGTCAAGATTGCAGTCACGCCGTCGTAATTGGTCTCGATGCGCGTGAGAGCGTCGGCGGTGATGGTGGCGACGTCGACTTGATACACGTTGGTAGGATCGATTGTTGCATAGTCAGTGCTGCAATGGAATTAGCGAATGTTCTAGGTTTCTTGAGGCATGGAACTTACATGGTATGCGTGGTCATGGAAAGGTAGCTGACACAGAAGGGAGAGGCAACAGGGTCAAAGGCCAGCATTGAGATGACATATGCATTGTCGTAACAAAACTCAGATGTGGACGTTGGTACAACGGTTGTATCAGTGGTTGTGACCTCGGTCGTAGTATGCTGAGTTGTCGATAGTTCAGTGGTGGCACCGCTGGTAGGTTCTGTAGTATCGGTTGTTGGTTGAGTGGCAGACCCAGTTGTGTCTTCGGTTGTAGACGTGCCAGTTGTAGGCTGATCGGAGGATTCGGTTGTAGGGACAGTGGCTGTCTCAGTCGACGACACCTCAGTCGTAGTAGTGCCAGTTGCAGCAGTATCGGTGGTACCGTCGGTAGTGGGCGCGGTAGTAGGCTCAGTCGTTGTATCCACGTCGGTAGTACCAGTCGTGATACCCTCCGAGGTCACGGTATAAGTGACAGTAGTATCAGTAGAAGGACTAAGTGACTCTGTCCCGCTGGTTGAGACCAACACATCGCTGCTCTGAGAACCAGTTTCGGAAGTAGAGAGACTTTCAGAAACAGATCCCGAGCTGGACAGCAGCGTAGCCAACGTGGTGGAACCCCCAGATGTGACCGTCTCAGAGTCAACAGTCACAGTTGAAGTGGCTTCCTCTGCGCCAGAAGACCCAGAAGTAGCAGTATGGGTCGCATCTGAGACTTCAGCCGAAACAGTTGTAGAAGGAATGCTGGTTTCGGCGGATGAAGAGACAGACGCCTTGGAACTCACAGGCTTGCATGGCCCAGCGTAGGCTGTAGCTACCGCAGCCGCAGCCAAAAACACCTTGTGAAACAGCATCGCAAAAGAGTGACAAGAACGAGTGACTACGCGAAAAAGAGTGAAAGCGCGACAAAGGTTCTCAAGTAAACACGGAGAGGAACCCCCTTATATCCATCCTGCCTGGGTTCTCGACATCCTGACGTTATTTCCGAGTGGCAGGCCTCTTGGAAATTTGCTTTTCTGCTATATTAAGGTTATGTGTTGGTGGCTTCTGTGCTTTTCTCACAGCATGGCTGAGAAGCCCATAGGGTTTGAGCTATTGGCAATAGTGTTGGAAATATCGTGTGTTGTTGGCGGGGCGGTTGTGTCGTACCTGCATTAGTGTGACCAGGGGGTTCAGACCCTGGTGATCAAATGTGGATCATGCTAAGAGGTTGTTTGATAAGGCTGTTAGGGGTGGATCGCGGGCTTATTCCGCAGAGATTTGCAAGACCCGCCGACAGTGACATCTCGAACAGGGCTCTAAAACTTTAAATGTCGCTAGCGCTAGGGTTAAGGTATACCTTTAAAGTACTAAAGAAGATAAAGAGTAGATAGAGACCTTAGAACTAGCTATAATAAAGATAGTATATAAATAGTAATACTTATATTTTATTAATTAAATAAATATTAAAAATATTAAGATTTAAAAAATATAATATTAAAAATAAATTAAATATAGTTTTAATATTATAATAAAACCTTATTATCTAAGCTTTATATATTATTTTAAGTACTTTAAAATTTTTACTTAAGCTTTTTTAAGTAGGCTAGTAATATAGCTCTCGTTTTTTATAGAAAATACTAGAGCTCACAGTGTCCGACAACGACTACACACTGTGCATCCATCTAACCAAGCCCTATCAGGTTCCACTTGGCCTCAACCAACGCCTTCATCATGACAAGGGCTTCCATGACTTGTCGCAATGAGCATCCCATCTTTACCGCCTGGCTCAGTGCCATTCTGCATGACCCTGCCTTTCTCCATTGTCCAATTTATAGAATCCATATAAAACAAAGGCGATTGCCCTATCCTGTTTGGATCTTACAGGGTTATAGTTTCATCACTTATCTCTTACTGGAGCTTGACAACTACTTGACACTAATCATCAGAACCGGTAGCGGATAGAAAATACATTCGCGGATTTTCAGAATCTCTCGAGTGTTGAGTTCTGCTCGTTCAGCCCTCGTTCAGCTGCCAGGGGACCCTGGGATATCTTCCATCAGTGAGTGGAGCTTCAAGTGACAAGCTCAACCAAAGCAGGGGTTAGTGATGACATTTCCTAGTGCATCGCTTACAAAAGCAGGAGTTAGCGATACAGGAGTAAGTGCCGATTCGTCGGGAAGCATTCAGTATGGGTGAGTTTCATCAGACGAGAGCAGATTGGAAAGGGGGGAACATAAAAGTCCCTATGATTCGCTTACATGAACCAATCAATGCTCAATATCAGAACCAACAACTAACAGCAACCAACAAGAGTCAGTGCAGATCAACAGACCGGTCCAGACCTTACTCAGCTGTACATGCTCAGCCAGCCACATAAAAGTTTGCATCGTTCACGAATCTCGCTTACGCAGTGGTAGTAACATAACGCCTTGATGTTGGGAGATTGATGCGTGGGCAAAAGCTGAGATATTAGATGAAAGCTTGTCAATTATATTAGACTCAGTTGACCTGCTTCAAAGAGGTTGTTATCCATGCGATTGCCATACTTTGTCGGAGCTCAATGATCTGAGACTTGAGTGAGGGGAGCATTTCCGCGGACCCAACCGATTGGGCTAGAGCACTCCAGCTGAGTCAAGTTGAAAAGAAACGACAAACAGTACAGAAGACATAGAAAATATTATAACAGAAGACCCACGGATGTTGATTGACCCCTTTTGCTTGGTAAGAGAGTAGCACGGCTCATTTCACAATTTTTGTTCAGCTCATGGCCAGTCATTGAGGTAAAAACAATGAATGTCCTGGATTTCTTTCTTTCGCCGAATCCATCCGCCTCTCGTACTGATTCAAAAAACCTATCTCATGACTGGACGAGAATCCGAGAGTTATTTGCCGATATGCTGAAGCGTGTGATCTTAGATGCTGAGGTTTGATTTGCAGAACTGCCACTGATTCTCCTGTGCGGGATCACCATCACAAGTCGCACCAGGAGAATTCTCTGACTATATAATTGCTATCATATATAAAACGCGGACTATGCATTTGATTCAATTAGAAGATGCTCTGAGGATAACTGCTGTGTTACCCAAGAAAACCATCGAGCGTTGAAACATTCGCCCCAGTGGCGTCCAACCCTCCGGTAAGCGACGGAGATCATCCCCAGATCACCTCTCGGAGTAAGAAAAGTTCTGACATTGAATTATGGTGCCAAAATAGATTGGTCTAAAGGCTTGCCAAGATAAATTGACACTACCCAATTATTTTTGTCATCTAGATCAGAAGCCCCAAGTATTCTTGCCTCCTTTCGCCAGAGATCCAGGCCCCCAAATCAATCGCGATCACGCGCGACATAACCCAATCGGAGCAGCCATCTTTCCAATTTCATCCAAAGCCAAGAAATGGCTGAGCGAGCTGAAAATAATAGAGGTCCCATTGGACAAGCAGTGCTTGGCTGTACTACCAGAATAAGCTTAAAATAAAGAAATGGCGTTAGCTAGACTGGTCGATTCAGCCTCACGCATGCCATTGAGTTTGCCCTTCGGAACAGCTGGGTTAATATCCTGGCCCCTTCCCCCAGCGCATGAAACCCCTGTCAACTTTACATAAACGTTTCTGTGGGATTGAAGGGAAAGGGATTTATCATGGCGCAGTATAGTCAAGTCCACCAGGGCGTCTACGAGATGGGAACACATGGGTCTTCGACGTATCATTCAACTTCGAGCCCCAATGATCCGTCTAGCTACGGTTACTTCCCCACCGGAAAACCTGCGCCATATCAAACGAACACCGAGTTCGAAGACAGCCAACGCCTCATACATCAAAATGCCCCGACAGGCTTCCAACGACCAGCAAAACGTCAACCATTGCGAAGAAGACTTGGGAAAACAGGATTGACAATAATTATTCTCGGCACAATCGTCATTATCGCCTCATGCACTATCCTAGTTTATCTCTGGCAAGGCGCTGAAAAAGCACGCAATAGACAGCCCCGAGGCAAACAATGGGACAGAATCATCTTTGACAACTACGCAGCGCAAGTAGCGACGCTTTGCTCTGCTGCAATCCGAGTGTCGATGGATTTACAGACTTGTCTCGCTGCCGCGTCGATGGCAGCCATTGTCCTTGAAACCGCCGGTTGTCGAATCTCTGATCTTGCGAGATTATCAATCTCCAGAGCCTCCAGTTGTGATGCAAGTCCCTGGGATATCTTCCTCATCACGAAAAGTAACAGGAAAACCCTGTTCCACTGCATCATTTTGCTCTTTAGCTTTCTACTAAGTCTTGCGATGACTTTTACGTCGACGATCTTGCTTTTCGACTTTAAGGCGCTTCCAATAGCTGCACCGATGGTATCAGAGTCAATTTATGTTGGGTTCGATATATCCAAGGATACAGCGGTGTTCTCTGGTGTATCTTACTGGCAGTCCAAGCCGTCAGCACACTGGCGATTTGCAGAGACGAGGCCTTCGAGCCAGAAACTTGCGGCTAAAGATGTAGCAGACACGGGAGATGTTTATCGAGCGATGATGCCGATGGCTGATGTTGATAATCGCACTTCGTTGGAGTATTACTCTGGACCTACGATCGTCACCAACATGAGGACAGCATGTGTAGCACCGACGTTTAATAATGCTACATTGGAGTATATATACACTGGAAGTAACGCCACAGAAGGTCTTTATCTCCAAGCGGAATTTAACGCCTCGACCGGTTGGGAGTCAGGACCTAGCATCAACGGTTCATATCCAGCGACACTCTCGTGCCGTATCAACAACGAATGGGACCAAACAAATTCAACATCCTGGCCAATATCATTCTGCAGTTTCAACATGAAAGAACTAGCACCCAAGAACGAAAGTTTCAGGAACCCGCTTTCTCGTCATCCGTACAACTTTCATCCTGTGCTTCTCCTCAACGCAAGCGATAGTCTGGCCCAGCTGAGACCGATGTATAACATGACTACGAAGACGTGGTCAAACGTGACGATCCCGGAAGGTATGCAAATGGCAAAGTCAACGAGCAAAGGTCCATGGACGACAGCGACGAATAAGACCGGTGTTCAACTCTTCCGAGCGAGTGTATGCTTTCTTACCCAGAACATACCACTTCTGTACAACGTCACCATGACAGGTCGAGCAATACCATCCGAGCCCACGTCGATCGCAAAGTGGAAAACACTACAGGGCAAGAACGGAACACAATTTCTCAAACAGCTCGGCGTAGGTGTATCGCCCACTGATACTGAAGCAAGAGGCATTCTAGATCTGAAGGTACTCTCAGGGCCAGCTTCTATGGCAGATACAGGTGTTGCAGACTGGGATGAATGGGTCTACCAAATGATCCATTTCAGTCTTTTCGACTATAGCATTTCCGGCGGATGGACCTTCAATAACGATGCTTTAGAGGGATGGTTCGACACAGTAGCGAATTGGCCCGCGCACCCAGAGCATTCACATCTCTTTCAGAGTGTTCTCCAGGAAACGGATGATCCAGCACGAGCAGTCCAGGAGCTATTCTTTCGGTTCTACCAGATGATCTTCCACGACATCCTACCCTACTTCACTCAACAGCAATCTGTCTCTACGATAAACGTGAAACAGGTTATTATTCCAAACCAATGGACGGGCTTGATAGTTATCCTGTCTGGTGTTGTACTGCACTTGATTCTTACGTTGATAACTATCATCATGTTTATGGCTTCGACAAAAAGCTCTATCCTGGGTAATGCGTGGCATGCTGTGTCGCAGATCATTTCGCCGGAGACGAGTGTTGTGGTGGAGACTGTGGCGGGTAGTGGGATGAGGGATGTTGATGTTGCCAAGTGGGCGGAGTCAACGGGTTCTGATGGGCATGTTTATGGGTTGTCGACGGGTGCTGATAACAAGGTTCGGAGACGGTAGGGGATACTATATGGAGTTGCATATAACACCAAGAACAGAGAAGCATATTTATTGATGGCGTTGTGAAAATCGAGCGAATCATAAGCAAAATGTGCTTTTTGCAATCCGAGTCAGACTATTCCCAGCTCCTTTGAGCTAAATGAACCAGGATATAAAAGGAGACTTAGGGTCTTGGTCCTAAAATGAAAAGACTTACGTAATTTAGGATAAGTTTATTATAGACTTAGGATAAGTTTAGGATAAAAGGTCTGACATGTAGGCGTCATAAGCTTTAAGTATCAATCAATCAATCAAGGTCTGACATGTCTTCCTCCCGAAGGACGAACTATTTGAAACTCCTTCCATGGAATCCGGGAAGGATCTGCTGTCCCTCCAGCTCATCATACGTGATTCCCCTCTTCTGCGACTGCTGCCAAGTCTGCTTCAGCGTCGTAAACTCTCCCATAGTTGGGACAGGATGACCCCCCCTCTCGAACTCATTCTGCGTGTAGCCCTCACGCTTCAAAAGAGGCGAGTCAATCGTATTGAGCACGAGACCATTCTCTGCGCGCGAGAAGTACAAAAGACCCAGACGGTCTACGTTGCGCTGATCCTTGGGAGGGACAGATACCTGAACATGTTAGACGATTACAAGAGGAGGGTAGGCTTGACTAACCCGATGAATAGTAGACTGAACATAACCCCCCGTAAGAAAACTCAACGCATCACACGCATTAACCGTCAAACTCCCATCAAGAGGCTTAGCCCACTTCCAATCACCAGTCTTGTGATCCTTAATCTGAAGACCAGCCACAGGCTGACGGAAGAGAAGAGTGTATGAACCAAGATCAGTATGACCACGAGACCAAAGACCATCTTCGAGCTTTTCAATCTCTTCGGGGGAGAATTTTCCGTATTTCATGTAGCGAAGATGAGATTCGTTGTGGGTTCCCCATTTGTGCAGGTTGACGAGGTGGTTTTCTGGGATTTGGAGGGCGAGGGCTGTGAGGTGATAAAGAGGGTCGAGGACTTTTTCGTGGAGGTCCTTGATGTGTCAGTATAGTTGGTATGAGGGTGAATGGGTTGAATACCTTGGCGAAAGATGTGATTTCGTCGATATGGTCTTTTAGTAGCTTGGGTACCGGCTGCGTGATCTTTCCGTTATCCGCTACGCCAAGTCAGTACTGCAAGCTCATTTAAGTATCAGATCAACTTACTAGCCATGTTCCAAACCTCAGTCTTCTCCTTCACACCGCCCGAAAGAATCCTTCGTCCACCAGGTCTGTACCCATTATACTCTCCCGCGTCAAGATCAGGAACATACTTGAGCTTCTCTTCGATGGGGAGGTTATAAAAGGCATTACCAAGAGCGAATTGTCTGTCTATGGAAGATTGGGGAATATCGAATTTGGTCACGTAGAAGAAACCTTTGGTGCGGATCGCTTCGATGAGAGTTTGGGCGAGCTCGGCATTTCCTTCGGGGGTGCCGTATTTCGAGAGGTCAATGTTTGCCACTGCAAGACTCAAGTTAGATGCGGGGTGGATACGAAGAGATGTGGAGAGAGATACAGTCAGCCCAGTCGAGATCTTCCTTTGTCTCGGGGACGTAGGAGTACTGGGGAATATCTGAAACGGCAGAAGGCATCTTGACCAAGTTTATAAGTGTAGGTGTAAGTTATCGTCTCGAAATGAGGGCTGGAAGAAGATAGTCAAGTTGATATATATGCGCGACATTTATATGCTGACATATCAATGGAGATAGCGATGTCGTGATTGACTTCTCCGCATGAGATGCCACGCTGTGGAGGGGAAGATGTTTTCCGATGTTGATCGACTGCTTGCTCAATCTCGATAACGATGGCGCAATCTGATCCTGGGGGCTTAGTCAGGAAAGCAACTTCAACAACGTTATCTGGGGACTTTTGATTGATTTGAATTGCTCAACAACTTGGGTTTTAATCTTTCGCCAACTGAAATTCCTCTCATTACCTGAGTGAAGTCATGATTCTTGCCTCGTCGAATACCATTGAGCGGCTCATACTTACACGGACTCCGCACCGTAAACGACTTCTATCTTTTGAGCTTGCATCTTGACTCATGGCACTTGCAATTTACTAACAGTGTTTGCAGCCATGAGATATGGCAAATCTTTATATTGACTGAAATATGAAACCATACTCTTTCGAAATAGCGATTGGAAAATGAAAATGCCCTGCGCCGCATCCAGCTTGGTCAGAATGGGTTAGTGCAGGAACATGACGGGTGGGCCCATCCGAGTCACATCAGGTCATTAAAGCTCTCAACTTCAAGCCAACATCATCAACTTCGTTTGAAATTCGCAAAATGGCCACAGCAGCAACTCAGCTACGACAAAAGTCATGGAGACGGGACGAGTTTCTCATTTCGACCGACCCTTCATTGATCCCAGTCAAAGAAGTCATCAAAGTTTTTACTTCCAAGGAATTCTACTGGGCAAAACCTCTCCCAGAAGATGCCACGCGCGAAATGCTCGACAATGGCCTCTGCTTCGGTCTCTACGACACAGACACAGACTCGCCACCTCCATCTCCCGGCAATCCTATCAAGAAGAAACCGGCTGGCCCCAAGTTCATCGGCTTTGCGCGCTGCGTTACAGACTTCACAACGGTCCTGTACATAACCGACGTCTGGGTCACCCCCGCCTACCGCAGCGAAGGACTAGGCACGTGGTTGATGGAATGCGTAAATGAAGTTGCTGACTCAATGCCTCATTTGAGAAAGAGTATGCTAGCTACGGGCGATTGGGAAAAGAGCGTGCCGTTTTATGAGAGGGTTATGGGGATGAAGGTTACGGAGGGGACGAGAGGGGAGACGAGGGCGATTATGGAGAAGAGAGGAAGAGGAAATCCGAGATACGAGGAGAAGAAGGAATAATAGAGATAGATAAATTTTACTTTCTGGTAGTTTCCCTATGTTTATCACTGCATTGATCTTCTTATTCTATCATGTCATGAAATCACGGTTATAGGGATGTCATGCCCGAGGTTGAGTGGCCAACAGAAAATGCGGGGTTACCCACTAAGTTCTAACCTCACATCATGCATCAACCACCAAATTCACCAACCCAGTCCACAATCTCTCAAACATAAACACGAATCTATCATAAACTCAACCAAAATGCCCTTCCCAAAGCTCCCCCCAAGAGCCGCCTACATCAAACTCTCAAACCCCACCAAACGCAACGCCCTCAGCATCCCCGTGCTCAGAGACCTCAAGTCCCAGCTCGACAGCGCCCTCACGCTGCGACCCAGCGGACGAGCAGGCCTACTCCCCAGATTCCTCCCCGGACCTCTCAAAGAGCTCGAAAAAGCGTCCAAAGAACGAGATCGAACCTCGGAGGAGTGGAGGAGGTGGGACTGGCTCGTCAGCGCATCTGAATGGAAGAAACAGCGTGCCGGTTTACCTGATGTTCTGGTCCTCAGAAGCGAAGGCCCTGTTTTCTCATCAGGCCATGATCTGAAAGAGCTGTCGCAGATGAGTCGCGAGGATGTCAAGACTCTGTTTGAACTTTGTGCCCAGGTCATGATGACTATTCGGAGGAGTCCTGTGCCGATCGTTTGTTCGATCCAAGGTCTCGCCACAGCAGCTGGGTTCCAACTCGCCATGAGCACCGACTTCCCCATTTCTCTACCAGACACGCAATTTGCCCTCCCGGGCGCAAAGATCGGATTACCGTGCACGAGTCCCTCAACGGCAATTTCACGACGTTTCCCCCCTGGCGCAACATACCGAATGCTCGCGACGGCAGAACCAATCAAAGCATCGGACTACCCAGAGGCCGTCGACGTTGTGAAGGCCGCACCGGGGCAAGACCCTGAAGAGGCTATGGAGAAACGTGTGGTTGATGTGGTTGAGCGGCTGCTTTCGATGTCGCCGTCGCAGCAGGCTGTAGGGAAATGGGCGTACTGGACGCAGTTTGGTTTTGGGAGGACGTGGGGTGATGGGTATGAGCAGGCTGCCCAGTGGGCGGCTAGGGTTATGGCGTTGCATGCGAGGAGCGAGGATGCGAAGGAGGGTGTTGCTGCGTTTTTGGAAAAGAGGGAGCCTGTTTGGGTAAGCAGTGGTGAGCATGAGGCGGAGGAGACGGCGGTCGACGTTGGTGGTCCTGCCGCTGAAGGAGCTGATACTGTTACCGAGGATGCTGCATCTTCTACTGAGGCTGATGGTAATGTCACTGGGGATGGTGAATCTATATCTGAGAGCCAGACGCCCGAGACCGATGTTGATAGTCCTACTACGACAGATCGTAGCTAGACTTGTGAATTGAAGCTTAAATTCGTCACTAATGACCCAAACTTCCATCAATCGTGGATCTAAACTCATGTCACACCCCAGGTTTTAACAATCACAGCTAGGGAAAAAAAGTGCTGACTGGCTCTCAAAAGTTGTATCCGCCGGAAGATCATGCACTCGATCAAATCTCACTGATAGGTGAAGTTGATGCATAAGTTGTGAGCTAGAAGTGTTATCTGCAGTTGAGACCTGTGGCTAAGAGCTTATATCAGTACACAGAAGTTGGTGAACGCTCTAGAGATCTTTCAACCTGATAACTGCGGGTCTGTCTTAAGACTCTGTACGGAGTACTCCGTACCCAGCCTGACTTCCACGCAAGGTTGACTCGTACATGGGCCAATGGGGACGCATGGCATCTGGGCCCGTCCGATGCCGCAAGTTGAGCTATCCTCGAGCGGAAACACGTAGGCACCGGATACATTGACAGGGAAGTCCAGCCAATCGGTTCTTGACAAGGCATCGAGTGATAAAACGTCATGGCTTGGCAGTATTCAGGGGCCTCAGGGAACCATTTCAGCTTAAAACTTCCATCATGCCCTCATCAGCTCATTTTCAATCCTGCACCTCTCGAATTCTCAATTCAAGGCACTATCTTACCAATTCTAGTTCATACTGCAAGACGACGACACGACTGAGAACAGGAGAAGGGCCTGTAAGATGGCGGGTTCACGCGATACCACCAGTGGTCCAGGTCAGGCCAAAGGCTGGGTACCGCTGATGTGCGCAGCTGGAGCCGGAGACATCGATACTCTTACAGCGCTTCTCACTGATGGTTGTGATATCGACATCGACGCACGGGACTACGACGGCTGCACATCGTTGGCACTGGCTGCCGAAAAGGGACATACTGAAGTGGTAGAGAGGCTGCTGGCACACAACGCCAACCCCAACTTGAGCGACCTCAACCAGATCACGCCGTTATGGAGGGCCGCTCAGTATGGCCACACATCTGTTGTGCAAATGTTGTTAGCGAGTGAGAAGTTACTAGATGTCAACCCGCGACCGGCATACCTTCACAAACATAAATTGGACACGCCACTCTCCATTGCGATCAAGGAGGGCCATAAAGAAACAGCAGACCTGCTAGCACGCGCAGACAGCATCAATCCGTGTCTGACAACAGACCTGTCCATTAATGAGATACACAAAATCAGCGTCTTGGGCCTTGCTATTCGTGGGAGATTCGAAGACGTGGCATCATCCCTGCTGGATAAATGCGCCCTGAGTAACCACTTCAAAGTCGCTCATCCTGGTCGTGATAACTACGGCGATAATGTTAGAGATGATACTATTGAACCTGCATCGAAGCTCTTGGTTTTTGCTGCCGCTGCTGGGTGCCCTAAAATTGTTCATCAACTTTTGACCAAGCACGGCGCTGATGTTAACGCGGTTCATGGATGCTACGGAAAGGCAAAAGCAATAGAGGGAGTAAGACAATGGTTTGAAGATAGCCCACTGATGGCGGCGTCTAGGCGGGGCGATCTGAACGCCGTCCGTCTGTTGCTAGATATGGATGAGGTCAGACCGGACGTTAATTCGAGGTTTCACGGTACGGCACTTACCGCTGCCGCCCAGGGAGGCTTCATTGATGTGGTCAAAACCCTGATTGCCGATGGCAGAATCGAGATTGACTATAAAGATGGTAATGGGCGTACTGCTCTTTCACACGCGGCTGAGATCGGGTGTGAGGCTGTGGTGGACGAACTGCTAGCAACCAGAGCCGCCGACCCGAACAGCCGAGATTCCCGCGGGCAAACACCGCTTATTTGGGCCACAGATCCTGACAATGTATATGGTCCTGGCGGCTGGCAGTCTTACGAGGGCACAGTCCGTAGGCTTCTTGCTGACAGCCAGATTGATGTTAATGCCGCGGATGAAATATTCGACCTTACGGCGCTAGCAAACGCGGCTAGAAGCGGTGCTCTTGGGCTCGTCAACGCCCTTCTAGAGCACCCTCAAATTGACCCGACAGTTGAGCCTTGGTACACCTCACTGCTGGCAGAGGCAGCCGTGAATGGCCATGTGGACGTGGTCAAGGCACTGCTAAGTACAGGGCAGGTCGATGTCAATACCGCCATAACTCGGAGATTTAAAAGAGCTAGAAGAACAGTGCTCATGATTATCGCCGAAGACGACAGCATAGAAAACGAAAGCGTGGCTCAAGTGCTTCTATCTACAGCTGGTATCGATGTGAACTTCCAGGATGAGGACGGCAGTACAGCGTTGATGATGGCTGCCCTTCACGGCAAAGTAGGAATGGCAAAGCTTATGTTGGCTTCTGGTGCCGACCCTAACATACAGGATTGCTCAGGTCGTACGGCCTTTTGCTATGCGCAGAATGCTGAGATAATCAGTACACTTCTCGAAGAACCAGGAATCAAGCCTGACCTCCCTACCAACTGGGGGCGGACGCCACTCTCTCTCGTTGCAGAGGATGGTGACATCGAAGGTGTCAATGTCCTCCTCGCAAGCGACGCCGTCGATCCGAATGCGTGTGACGCGCTAGGGCGAGGCCCGCTCTCGTGGCTTTTCGGGGACAATGGGCTTAAGGATAGTTCTGGAAAAGAAGAGCGGAAAGCCATTTTGCAACAGCTGCTTAGAATTCCAACCGTCCACCCCAATGCCGAGGACCAGAATGGCCTTACTCCGCTGCTGCTAGCCATTAAGTCTGAACAAGGCCATGAATATGTTGAGATTCTACTCTCACGGCCAGATCTTGATGTCAATCAACCCCTGGTGCTCGACACTGCAAAGGAGATAGGCAATATGACGACTTTGGCACTCTTGCGCACAAGATGCGCCGGTGAGTCAATCGAGTCTGTGAGGCCACATTGGTCTCAGGTGGACCTTCCAGTTGAGAAAGGCTCCCAGCTTAGTTGGTACTCTATGTTTGAGGAGACACAACCAATGGCGCCACGGCGGCAAAGTCCACGTCGATCATGGTCTCAAGCAAGTGGAACTGCGAGCGACGAATCCGAATCCGACTTTGAAGGCCGTGGTAGAATGTCACGAAGTCTGGAAACTCTGCTACAAGCGAGCGTCTTCAATGAATACACGCTATGTCTGGGAGAACAGCAGGCATATGTCGGTGAGTGGGCAGAAAGCACACCAAGCTTGTGTCCGGCGTGCTTGGATATCGACCTTGGTTCGGCATTTCGGAGACGCCATACCCAATATAAAGGGCTCGTGATCGCAGACCTCGGGAGAGTTGACGAGACCTGGAAGCAGCGGAGTTGCCCTCTATGCCGACTGTTCGCCAGTGTGTATCCTCGTACCAGCCTCGAGGAGGGCCATAAACTGGTCAGCTTCTCCACATCACAATCCTGGCTCTGCCACGGAGAGTTGATTCTCTGGAATGATTTTCGATTTCAGAGATTCTTCGACACCATGGTGCTTGCCGTAGTGGCTGCCGACTCGCTGGTTGCTGACAAGGGTGACAAGAGACATAACGAGAATCCGTCGAGCCATGAAAAGGATGTTGTCAAAGCCGCTTTCTCTTCTGGCCTCATTAGCCGTCTCGGGATGAACGGTCCATACAAAGGTTCTTTGACTATCCCACGTCTGACGACCGAGATAAGTGACTGGAGTGTAGCTAGGGGTTGGATTACTTTGTGTCGCGAGCACCACTCAGGGGAGTGCAACCCGCGTAGAGCAGCCATCGTCCCGCATTTCTTTCTGATCGAGTGTTCTACACGAAGGATTGTAGAACGGAAAAAGAGTCAAACTGAAGGTCCACCGCCATATGTAGCTCTGAGCTACGTGTGGGGTCAGTCACAGGGTGGTCAAGAACCGCTACAACGGCAGAAGCAGCAGGAAAGCCTCGATGGGAAGGGAGCCGGTATAGTTGAGCCAGCTATTGAGGACGCAATCCGTGTGACACTTGAGCTGGGTTATAGATACCTCTGGGTGGATCGGTATTGCATTGTGCAGACGGGAGACGAGGCCATCAAACAGGAGCAGCTGCAGCATATGCATCTCGTTTATGCCAATGCCGAAGTGACTCTTGTTGCAGCCGCTGGCGAAGATTCATCGGCAGGTCTACCTGGTGTACCGGGCCGCCCGAGGAACCAGCAGCCCGGCGCTCTTGTCCAAGGCCATGCGCTGGTATGTATACCGCCAGACCCAACCCTTCACATCCGCTCTCGCTCGACCTGGGCCACTCGGGGGTGGACACATCAGGAGGGATTACTTGCACGACGCCGTCTTTTCTTCTCCGAATGTGAGATGTCTTATGAGTGCCGCCACATGCTGTGCCGAGAGGCCATCCGCTTGCCTATTGGCTTCGAACAGCGCCTATCTGGGTATAGGCCGCGCCATATGGAGCCCTTTTGGATGTACCAGCCATACAAGCTTCCCGGGATGGACGCATCCCAAACTGGGATCTACCTCTTTGACCTCTTGGAGGCCTACTCGAGACGCAAGCTTTCTCTGTCCTCGGACACCCTCAATGCCATGCTTGGCATCTTCAGTTTACTTGCTCGACACAAAACGAGACCTATCTATCATATCTGCGGCGTTCCCATTCTGCGTCTCCCCGAAAATCACGAACAAAGATCACGGGGAAGGTCACGTAGCCGAATAGTATTCAGAAGTAACAGCAGTACTGGCGCCACCGCCGCTGTAAGCCTCGGTGGCTTTCTCGACGGACTATGCTGGCGACTTGAAGAGCCCGCCCATCGGCGGAAAGGTTTTCCAAGCTGGTCGTGGACAGGATGGCAGGGCGTGGTCACTGGCATGGACAAAGATACCACTGCTATCAACCAAACTGACGGATTTACGATAGACGTGGCCATAATTCCTGGCAATCAGGACGGAGGTATTGCAGTGCCGTGGAGCCGCTCCTATGACCTATTGCGAACGGCGGACGACAGCAACCCAAGCATCCGATCAGGCCAGAACCATGTACTTGAGATCACAGCTAGTGCCGTGACTATCAGGTTTCACAAGGGAGACTATGACGGTCGGCCCAATACGTGGATCGGCATGGTGTACGCTGGCCATAGGGTATGGCACGGCGAGTTCTTCCTCACCAGTAAGGACGTGCCTCTATCATCGCTGCTACAGGAGCCGTGGACAGGCCTAGTATTGGGCAACACAGAGAATCATGAGTACACCGAACGTCAAGATACGACAGTGGTTGTCATCCAGGAACAGAAGTATGAGCAGGGGCGAGGAAACGTACAGGGTCACGTGTACTACGAACGTGTTGGCCTACTCCGTCTGTTTCATTGCACACTTGAAGCCAGTATGTTGGATCAACAAACATGGAGGCTCAGGTAATGGAGCAGCGGTTCGGTTTTGGCGACTTTCTATCGTCCCAGTCTCTTATATACCATGGTCTTTTATTCGGTATCAGCGTGTAATGTCGTCAGGGTGACTTGCGGTGTCCTGATGGGATTTAGTATTAGTATGAAAAGGGCCGACGTTAAACGATACCGAGGGGTGGAAGAAGTGTTTATGAGAGCCCACAAAACCACATGCGATCCACACTCTTGGCTACAGCACAGACTGTGCGTATTAGGAGCTTTTACTCGAAGCTACATCTCATTTTGTAGGTATTAATCTTTACTCATTGAACTTGGTGCTCCTAGCTTTCAGCCATCCGTGTTTACATATAGTAAGACGTTAGAGAACAGAGGTCGACGAGTGTATTGGCTCTATCTGTTTAGTAGTATCTTCACGGCTGTGCCTTGGGGCTGAAGACTCTTTTAACCTGCCAATCTTATCACAGTATTTATACACAGATACTATAAGAAGGTTCGAACAAGTCATATTATTATTAATCAAGGCGAAATACCAGTTAAAAAGTCAACCTGAAGATGATGAACTCCGTCTCCCCCAGCTAAATATCATTCCCAATGAAAAGGTGTTTTTCGTCGTGCTCGCAGTCGCGCTACTCGCGCTCCTTTCCGCCTTAGACATCCTCTCCAGCCTATCCAGTTCCTCCCCGGGATCTATTGATAGCAGCCTTTCGACCCTCTTAGTCCTACTGGACGCGTACAGTCGAACAAGCTTTGTCCGTGCAGTATTCCCATACTTATCCTTCTGGCCTGGTTCTGCGCCTTTGGCACGTAGACGTAGTATTATCTCGTCTCTCTTCGCGGATGAGATGTTGAGTGATGATGAACAGGCCAAGAGCGGGCATGCGCCTGTTTTGTCGGATATATTGGCATCAGCACCCGCGTCTAGGAGCATCTTCGCCACTCTCCAATCGCCGTGCTCACATGCCATGAATAAAGCCGTTCGACCACATGCATCTTGGGTGTTGATGTCAATGAGAGACGAAGCGTCGTGGCTGTCAGGATCGACGTGCGTGAGGCTTGAGCGGCGTCTGGATCCCTCTAGAGCGTCGAGAAGGAGACCTAAAGTCTTCTGACCATGACACCTATGAAGCGGTGTCCTACCTTCTCGATCCCGAATATGTAGTAAAGCCGGTATTTTCAGAAGACTTGTTATCACTACTTCATTATCCTTGTCGACGGCTAGCAGAAGCGCTGTATCTCCACTAGCGTTCTTGAGCGCCAGGAGGTCGTCCTTCATCAGCTTTGGCAGAATCTTGGCATCAATGGCTGTGTCCTTGGCTGTGTCCTTGGCTGTGTCCAGGGCAGCTTCGTGCAAAGCACTGTTGCCCTTGGGGTTCAGTCGATCTTTAAACACCAACTGATCTCCCTCGATGTCCACATCAAACTTCTTCAGGATGCACCATTTGTACGCCTTCTCAAGATCATCGGGGGTCTTTGTCGGATCATACCCCAAACGGTCTATGAGAATCTTCCTTAAAGCTGTCGCATTTTCAGGGCGCCCTTCTTTCTCATATATTTGGCAGATCAGCTTCGAGACTTCCTCAATATCTGAACGATCGACCTCCCTGCCATGTCGTACAAAGCCATGCAGCAAGGCAAGTCGAAGCCACTCTGTTGCTAATGGCCAGGCCTTTAGAGCATAGTACATCTTGCCTACGCTCAGCCACACTCGCTCCAGGGAAGCATCCTCCCTATTGACGTTGGGAATTATATGGCCTCTCAAGTACTCTTTCGCTCTGATACCATATACTTCATGTGTTTCTGTTGACTTAAGAAGAAGATTGACATATCGCTCTTGGTGACGGAATCGCTCTTGGAAGGTCAGGGTGACGCCCCTTGCTTCGCTAAGCTCGTTTGATAGCCGAATAACTTCTAACTGAGCATTTGCAGAAATGACAGGAATATTCGAAGCATCAAGATGGTCTACTTGCTGCATCGTGGCGTGCAGCCGATATTCCTGTTCTATCAGGCTCACGGTATTGATGTTGACTGTATCAGGTGTGTCGTGTATCAGGTCCCAGTCGGTTTCGTTCGGTGTCGATATGCCACTATCTGAGGGATCGAAGTTTCGAAGAGCAATTTGCTTGGCGAAACCTTCGGCGGGCACTAGCCAATCCTGAAGCTCAACTTCGGGTTGGTGAAGAGGCTCGAGTGTTGGTACAGACTTCCGACTGGCATGCCCCTTGCCTAGGACTCGCTGAATGTCGGTCATGCTATCGTTGTTGACACTGTTAATCGTCAGTATAATTCAATAAATCTGGTTTGGACGGGAGAATTACCCTCTCACTAAATCCGCGTTGATCTGAAGCAGAGTGACGTGGCGATCCATCCATTTGAAGAGCTGATCAGTTTCCTTCCAGTCCATGGTAAAGGCCAATTTCAATCTGCTTCGTAAGGAGGCTTTTGAGCTTAAACCCCCGTAGGGGCTTGCATTATTTGCCTTTGAGATGTTGGCTTCGAGCTTCTGAAGGTCGCGGTGGAATTGATCGAGATGTGCGCTGATGGCTCCATAGTATGTTTCTTCTGGGGGGTTCTCGGTCTGGCGTGTAGCTTTTCTCTCTTGTAGTGCAGCTTCGAGTTGCTGTGATGTTTCGCGAATTATGTCGCTCATGGCATTCCATCTTTGGAGTGTTTCTTGTGCGTCTGCGACAGCCGTCACGACGATGTCGATGGCTTTGCAGGTGCCTACAAGCCCCTGTACGATGGCGATGGTACCACTTATGGCCTCCATCAGGGAATCTCCCATTATTGGAAGGTTTGTTACTAGAGAGAAGGATAGAATTGCAAGCTGGGAAATGCAGACGCAGAACGCGGGAAGAAGGTGAATCAGCACAGTTCAGATGATGAAATCATGGGGAGAAGAGATGACGAAAGAGAACACCAACCGGTACTGTACATCAATACTCCGCCCCCGCAAAAGCCAAGACTGCCGAAAACTGGATACGCAGAGACAACTACATGGTCGTCAAGCGGGGAGCATCGGGTCTGGGGAATGTGAACACTGGGGAGTAAAGTCAGGCTGTGAACGTTGTGTAACATCAGCAAGCGCCCAATGCGTTTTATGAGACGTTGCATGGACCAACCAATATCGTCGTGGCTGCAAGGTGCGTAATGGGAGAACGCTCCAGGCCTGGTTGATGGTCTGATTCCAAATCAACAAACCATCGATGCAAAGCTATCGAATTTTGTTGTCGTCATTTTTTTTTACAGCCACGGGCCGTCAAATAGGCCTGCTCGCTACAGAATCTTGAATTTAAGACCGAGATTGTAAACCTGTAGGTCATACGGAGGTAGGTTTCAAAAGTCTTTGCTGAAGATGACTGTGGCTGATAGACCCACCTTTGATAAGATACCAGAGGTACATCTAGCGAAATTACATTCACTAATTACAATTAAATTATAGCAGCTATAGTTAGTAATGAATTTAGAGAGACTGCCTGAAGGGCCTGTACCTATAGGGCTGTTATAGAGCAGCTTCCCTATCTCTTTTATCTCTCTTGTACATTCATGTACCTGACAGGGATTAGCAATTGGGGCGTAAGTCATCTTGAGCAAAGACTTTTGAAACCTACCTCTGTACGTTTCTCCAGATTGTCGCCAGCCTTATTTTCAACCCCCCCTAGTAGTCATGACTCGCTTACTGCATCCCATGATTGGTGATAACTTGCATCAGGTCAGCGCTCAACGGAAACGTCGGCGTGGATTTGTTTACCTCCTAGGATATGCCTTGCGCCACATGCAGCGTCTTTGCGTACAAAGTTGATCTATTGTTTCAACCTTGGTGGCAAAGTTGTGAACGTGCAGCCGTTTCTACAGCTCTCAGCATTGGCCCCTAAGGCCGCTTGGTAAACGCACAGAGCCGTATTCGTATTTTGGTCGGCAAAGCAGTTCAATGGTAAGAAATATACGTCATTGGGCGACGGGCAAGTATGCCTTGGCCTTTTAAATGACGAGCCTCCAAACAGCCTTTCCGGGTTTTCATCTACTTAATCCAAGCGAAGCAATTGGGATACAGAGACGAACATCCAAAGTCCATTATCTTCTACTCACCAAAGCTCAAACGCCATGACGGAAGGGGTAGACTCACCCTCCTCTTCTGGCATGGTTTCTAGGTTCAGAAGGAACGTGGAGGCATGGAAAACAAAACAAATTAACGAACGTGGTGGCGATCGAAGCGTGCTCGGTGAGTGTCTTGCCTGATTTCTGTGAATAAATACCCAAAGCTGACAATTAAACAGGCAACACAACTTCACAGACAGAAATCAGAGAAGCTCTCGCCAGTCTCGCAGAGTATCTCCCCACCGTGAGCATCGACGAACTCGTACGTACCTTCAGCATCGCCCGGAACATCGATTATTACGCCGTGGCCGAGTCCTCCGAAAGTCGCATGCCGATCGCTCTGACCGAAGATGAGGAAACCTGTATCCGCGATGAGAGAGCACGCGTGTTCTCTCAACCTGGAATGCCTATCATCATCATCACAGTCTCTCTCGCCGCTTTCCTACAGGGTCACGTTCAAGCATCAATCAATGCGGCTGACATCTACGCCATGTACAACACAAATCCTCTGCAACTCCCGAAACATAACAAGATTTGGACCTCCGGGGCCATGAATGCGATGCCGTATTTCACTGCAGCTTTACTAGGTTCGCCTATGTCTCTTCCCATCAACATCTGCATCGGTCGTCGAGGGGCACTCATGGTTTCCGCGTTCTTGATCATTGCAAGTTCTATTGGCTCTGCATTCTGCCAAAAATGGTACCAACTACTCCTGGTCAGAATTATCGCTGGTGTCGGTACGTGGAGCATCTCATATCATTCGGCGATTCCTTTCCCGCTCGTAAACTAACAAACATCCAGCAATGGGTATCAAAGCAGTGAGTGCGCCCGTTCTCGCTTCCGAGACAGCCGTCCGCTTCTGGAGAGGCTCTATTGTACTAGCCTGGCAGCTCTGGTAAGTCTTCTTCCTCTATTCAATCATTCTCTAACACCTCTAGGGTCGCATGTGGTATCCTTATGGGGTCTGTCATCAACATGGCAATAGCCGATGCCACTGGATACCTAGGACAAGATGGAGGATACCTAGGACAAGATGGAGAAGACAAATCGCGACTGGCCCTTCGCCTTATTCTCGGTGCTCCAGCCGTTCCAGCGCTCCTCCTGCTCATCGCCGTGGCTATGTGTTATGAGAGTCCACGATACTACATGCGCTCTGACACTCCTGGCTACAGCATCGACCGTGCCTTTCAGATTCTGCTCAAGATTAGATCACATCGTGTAAGCGCTCGGAACCCTGAAAACGCGATATTGGCTGACTCAGTACGATTAGCTTCTAGCTTTGCGTGATCTCATTATTATCTGGTGGCCCAACCGTCCTCGGAGCGCGGATCCTGACCAGGCAAGTACAGAGAGGACCAAACACAGTGGGCTCACATATATGGGTCGCGTTGCAGCATCCTTGAAGCTGTCGAAGCTGCAGTACTCCACTCTTTTCCAGGAAAGGTTCTTGAGAAATGCGGTATACAGTACCTGCATTGTCTCGCTGGCACAGCAGCTGTGTGGAGGTTCGTTAAGTCGCCCGTCTGCACAAAATGTACTAACATCTTTAGTTAATGTCTTTGCATTCTACTCTAATAAAATGTTCAGTGGGGCACACGATAACCTCAAGGCCACTCTAGCATATAGTGTCGGATTTGGTATGTGCTTCAAGAGTCTCCAGTCACATAACCTCTACTGACTACAGTGCAGGTGGTGTAAACTTCTTATTCGGACTACTTGCTATGAGGTCAGTAACTTCTTGGCTTCAGCTTACCTACAATAAACTAACTGCCGCAAGATCTATCGACACACTTGGCCGTAGGCGATGGCTGCTCTCCACACTACCGTTAATGAGCCTATTTCTCATGGCGGCAGCTATTGCTTACAACGACAAGTTCTCTGAAGGTATAGAGGCTCGAAACATCGTGGGAACGGTCTTTGTATACTGTGAGTTCGCGCAGCTGATATGAAGGAGCTGTTCTGACTTGATGCAGGTTTCGTGGCTGCTTATGCTCCAGGCCTAGGTGAGTAACCGCTACCAATGGACCAAACACATAGCTGACGAAGTTTTAGGACCGATCCCGTTTACTTTGGCTTCTGAGAGGTAAGGATCCCTACACTCGGCACCAAACCGCACAGAAACGCTAACCTGACCAAGCTTTCCGTCATCTCATCGTGAAGCAGTAAGATTACCCAGATCCACCATCCTCTTATCCTAACATGACCCAGGGGGCATCTGTCGCCATTACCATGAATCTCTTCTTCGCAGGTCTTCTCTCTATCCTGTTACCTGAGATGTATCACGCTTTCCACGCAAGAGGAACACTTGGCGTTTTCTCCGTCCTCAACGTCATCGCGTTTATCCTTGTCCTCTTCTTAATTGAAGAAACAAGCAGCCGCAGTCTAGAAGACCTTGAAAAGGTCTATGACCGTCAAAAGATTGAACTGGTCATGTGGGTATGGCATGAGCAGCTACCTTACTTTATCCAGAAGTGGATCCTTTGGAGAAGGAATGTTGATTACCCTGTGCCCTATGATAGCTATGGCGAAGGGGGACACCGTGGCGAGTCGGAAACAGAAATGAAAGACTTGAGGGGAGCGCGATAAGCCCGAACTATTGGAGATGAGAGTGTCGACTACCTTATCATAGCTGAGACGAAAGAATAAAATTGTAGCCTTTTCGCTTAGCATGACACATGAATTGACACAGTTTCAACTGAGGAGATGAAGAAAGATGGTCGAAGGACGCAAATAGAAAAGCAGTAAAACCGACGGAGACTACAGAAAATACAGGAAATGAGCTCCTTCCGGCTATCTATAACAGAGAAGCGGTCAGAGATGAATCATCAGCGACGGCCTTGCGTCATCGCGGTTACGGGGTAATATCGTCGGCTGACGGGTTCCATTCCAGTGAAAGCAGGAGGACAGACAGGAGCGGTGCATCCACTGTCACGCGCTTCCTTCATCTGGGCGATGAGATGATCTGCGAGCTCCTGGGGCAAGTCCTCGAGTTCCTCATCGTCAGGTCCATGGGGTATCTTGTGGGCATTCGGAAGGCGATGAAGTGCCTTGCGCAGACGGACAGCCTTGGAGTCATCTCGAGCGTACAGCGGTGTCGCGGCCGCAACTCGAGCTTGCAATTCCTCGCGGGAGAGGAGACCAGCCTAATGATAATTAGTATCGAACGAATGCTAGGTGACCGCCGAGACTTACAGATTGGAGGAGCTGCAGGGAGAGTAGCTCGCGGGTCGCTGCAGCGTCTTGTGTCTCAATCGTCCAGACAACGTCGTGCTCGCTGGTTGACAGCTTGAACGGGTCCGAGATCTGTTCGGCGACGGCTTGCTAAGCTGAGGCGCATTCTTCAAGGACGGACCAGAGGCGCCAGACTTCTGTGGTGGTGAGACCGTCGAGGTCGGCCGCGAGTGTTTGCAGGCGACGGACGTGATTCCAGTAGAATTGGGCGGCGCCGAGGATTTCACGAGGGATCTCCAATGAAGTCAGCTAAGAATTGAGGCAAGAAGAAAATAAATAACTTACAGAGCCGCATTTCTCGTTCGAGTCCTGGCAGCAAAGACAAACTGGGTTCGCGGAGTCTTTGGCGACGCAGAGCAGACGCGCATCGCGATGGATGGTTATGAGACACAGAAAACAGGGAGTCTCCTCTGAAGTAGTGAACGAGGTGAACTTGATGTCTTTATCGTAGGCGAACTCCGCCAGGGTAGTCGCGATAGTACGTAGCATCGACATGGTTAATCGCGTGGTGAAGGAAGCGGTCAGCGATGCGATGAGATGGTGAGACTTGGAGAGAAGAAAGCATAGACGCAGGAAGAGAGACGGTAGGGACCTTGATATCCAGATGTTCTGAAAAGAGTTAGCGTCTGGAAAATGGTCGGCGAAGAGATTTCGGGGATACTTTATCATAGTAGAATCGAACTTGCACTGGCAACAGCTGGCAAGGTATTGACTACAGTATAAGCCCTTATACTTCGGCATATATCTGCTACTGTGTGTGTAGATACCAGGAGCATAAGCATTCTAGATTTTGTGCTGTGTTTCTTGTCTATCTTACAGTATCCTTATTCACACATAGTAATTAATATTATATTCGGGGGAGTATATCCATTTCTCGTTGTCTCTCCTCACCTTTACCTCTGCCTCAACGATCTCCCCTCTTTTTAGCACTATATCTGCCTCTTCACTCATTGCTGACGCTTCGCCTCACGATGTCCGTTCCTTCTACGGTAGTTGCAGCTCTTGAAGAGTATGAGTTTGACCTAGAAGCTGGCTTTGCTCGTCTTGGTCCGGGCGAGTCTCCTTACCTTGGATGCGCGCTTGCCATTTACCGAGATGAGAGTATTGCTTGCGTGGTTGACGAGACAAAGACTTGCTGCACTTGGTGTACTCACAACCATAAGAAATGCACTGCCGTTCCTGACTTTGAAGATTCTCCAAATGGCCGCTTGTTGTTTCTTGGATCCCACAGGAACTGAAGACTGTAGTCCAGTACTACTGGAACCAAGTCGACTACGAAACCACAGCCGACCGAATTATTAACCCCCATAGACCGCTGGCGTGTTGTACAATGCCTCAAGGAACTCAACTCCGCGCTCTGCTCCCTCGTCGACGTCCATCCTGTCAAACCCTTACCGAATAACATCTCGCAGTCCGATTTGTGTTGCTCCTGTATTCCAAGTCCAGGAGCTTGCCTCTATCCGGGAATTCCTTACCCTCCTCTACCGAGCCCAGGCCAGGTCAGGCCGCCTCGCCAAAAGAGCACCCCTGGGAGTGCAGTGAAGTTGGCATTTTCACTGTGGTGCTCGATGGGCTACGCCTCGCGTCTCGTGATTCTCTCGACAACGAAAACCCCGGCAGCAAAGCGTATTGACCGGAGCGATGCCCACCGAATTTCCTGCAGCGATGCGTCGATGCCGGCAATCTGACCTCGTGTATCGACGTTCGTCTTGCTGGGCAGGGTGTTTCTCTCCAGGGCCCTGTCCAATCTACTCCTCAGCGCCGTCGTCAAATGATGGAAGAGGGGGAGAGTAGTGAGTAATCTAGTTAAGATTGAGCTTCTCAAGGCCATTCCGATGAGTGCTATCCTTTAGTCCTAAGCTTAGGCCTAAGCTTTATCTAAAGGATCCTAAACTTAGGATGAGATCAGTAAAAGGAACTCTAAAGCTTATGATGATACGATCATCTTTGAGCAGGTGGATTAAGGAACACGGCAGGTTCTCACAAACGCAGGCAAAAAGCTACTGTATGGTGTAGACTCTCTATTCTTCTATCAATCTACACAAGCAATGAATGCTCTTATGCCACAATCTCAACCCGTCTCTTGTTCCACTGATGTGTCAACGCCTTGGCCTTGGGCTGTCTCTTAACCTCATCATACAACCTCGCAGTAAGATACTTGTAAATCCACGGCGAAGCGCCATTGTACACAATACTGTGATCACTATCCGTGAACGCAAACATCTTCATCTTCTCAGGCGAAACACCAGCCCCAACGAGAAGATCAATCATAGCAGCGGCATGCTGATAATGAACGTTATCATCACCAGTGCCGTGAAGAATACTGAAACTGCCAGCGATGTTCTTGAAACCATCGACTTTGTGCACGGCTGTCTCGAGATATCCATCCTTGTTTTCGTCAAGAGTCTTCATGTAACGCTCCGTGTACATAGAGTCGTAGAAGCGCCAGT
Organism: Fusarium pseudoanthophilum; assembly: GCA_013395995.1. Lineage (NCBI taxonomy): Eukaryota > Fungi > Ascomycota > Sordariomycetes > Hypocreales > Nectriaceae > Fusarium > Fusarium pseudoanthophilum. Next base: position 21,300 of record JAAOAR010000102.1, on the reverse strand, counting down.
CTGACACTGGAGCGGTGATGAGACCGAAGCTAAACACGCCAGAGTCTGCCTCGACAGTCTTGGCTGTGAGATATCCACCATACGACCATCCCCACATTCCAATCTTATCACCGTTGATGAAACTGTATCGCTTAATGAGCTCTTCAGCAGCCCAGATCTGATCAAGAGGTTCAAGCTTTCCGAGCTGAGAAGTAACGAGCGAGCGGTACTTGCGGCCCTTCATGGCTGTTCCGCGGTTATCGACGGTGTACACGATGTACTGCAGTTCAGGATCAGATGAGATGTAGGATTTCCACCCGAGAGATTGGAAAGACTTTGCGACGCGCTGGGAGTTGGGGCCGCCGTAGGGAGTGAAAAGAACAGGGTACTTCTTGGAGGGGTCGAAGTTGACGGGGAGTTGTTGCATGACGTTTAGGGAGTAACCATCGGGGTGCTTGAGCTCAAAATATGTAATATTGGGCATGCTGTACTGATTGATTCTCTCGTAGAAGGCCTTGTTGTCAACGAGTGTGCGGACAGGCTTGCTGGTGGAGTTGGTGGTGTACAGCTCCTGGTACGGAACGTCGGGACCCTGGTAGTGAAGAATGTAGTAACCGCCGCTGGAAGAGAACGACGCAGACCAGTACCCAGGAGTCTTGTCATCAACAAGAGGAGTAATCTTCTTGGTCTCCCACGAGACCTTGTAGACATGTCGTTCAGTAGAGTGTCGCTTCGAAGCTTGGAAGTATACAAGCTTCTTGGCAGTGTCGATGTTGAGAATCGTCGAAACTTCCCACTTTCCAGAAGTAAGCTGTATAGCCTTTCCGCCGTTGACAGGATACAAGTAGATATGGTTCCAACCATCCTCGTCTGAAACATCAACGTAGTAAGCATCCTTCTTCTTGGAACTCAAAGGACCGACGAAGGAGATGGAGAGAGTATGCTCAAGCCATCCATCGCTTCCGTCTCGCTCGCGCACGACCTTTGATTTGAGCGTCTCAGGGTTGACGACAACGTGAGCATCATGGTCTTGAACGCGGTTGAAAGCGCGGTAGATGAGAGAGCTGTGATTCTTGGTGACCCAAGCGACTTCGCCGATGATGAGCTCCTCAGGCTCAAACGCGTCAACAGGAACAGACTTGTACTCGCTGCTCGAGAGATCAAGAATGTTAAGCTCGACAGTAGGGTTCTTTGATCCAACCTTGGGATATCGAAGGTCCAGTTCGCGAGGATACGTCGGCGCAAGTTTCTGGTTATCCATGTAGTAAGGAATAGTAAAAGTCCCAACACCAGTCTCGTTAAAGCTTAGGAATGCAAGGAACTTGGCATCAGGCGACCACCAAAGCGCCGAGCGTCCACCGTAAATCTCCTCCTCATACACCCAATCCGGCACACCGTGAAACATATCCGGGCCCCCATCGCTCGTAATCTGCTCAACTTCACCGTCTGCACCACGGATGAAGAGGTTGTTACCCCGCACAAACGCAACGGCTTCTCCACTCGGGGCAAACTGCGCATACTGGATATCGCCAACCTGGTCTTTCACGAGCGGTTCACTCTCGCCAGACTCAACGTCAAGGATGAAATAATCTGCGAAGTATGAGTAGCGGTATTGCTTGGTGTAGTTTGACGCGATGAGAACGCGCTTTGCGTCGCTGCTGATCCAGTACTCGTGCAGATCCTCGGGGAGTTTATCGGCTGTGACGAACTTGTTTGTTTTTTCGCTGACGATGTCTTCGAGAACGAGATCGCCAGAATCGCTGAGAACAATATAGTTTCCGTCTTGCCCGGCGGACGACCACTCTACGCTCATGGTAGTAGGTCTCAATTTAGCGCTCGGACTCGTCTCATTGAAAGTAAGTAGACGATCGCCCTCACCAACAGGTTGATGCGGCTGTCTCGGAGGATCAATCGCCAACCCCAGCGGGGCAAGCGCCAAAAGAGCGGCGAGTAATTTCGCGACCATGATGAGATGAGGTTTGCAGAAGAGAACCTTGAGGAGCAAAGAAAAAAAAACAAGAACATGTCGTGGCGTTCTTATGGATAAAGTTCCGGGACGAGATTAAGCTTATACCGGGGATCGACGGGGCTAGTGAGATAGGCGCCTTCCCGCAGCGGTTTAGATGTGGAATGCTACAGGGGTCTTACAGTAGACCTGCCGCTTTGGACCATTTTTACAAAAGATCCCCGTGTTATGTTGCGTTGGCCAAGACTTGGTTTCTTGGGAGGGCGACAAAAGTTCGTGAGGGAGATAAGGAGGGAAGGTTATTGTTGATAAGGTGTTGGGATCGTCCTTGAATTAAATTTGGTACGGGTTGGGGTGAGCCATTACAGGGGAATTCAGGGTAAATTTTTTACATTACTTGGGATGGTCTACCCCTCACTTGAATTGTTGCTGCATCATTTATGTCTGAACAGTCGGAGTATCGCAAAAAACTTGTCACTTTGGTCATGATAATTAGATAGACTTATGGTACCTAGATATTTTAGGGTCGTTCATTATAGTTTAGGCAGAAAGTAGTAGGCCCTTAGACTACCTAGTTTGTTTCTTGTGAATGACTCTTCAGTTTTCATCCTCCTGACATGTCACGATGAGTTGATTCAAAAACAAAAGCAGTCTTGGTCGCACAATTAGAATTGACATCGGGTCGGCTTGCCTAATGAGACTGAGTAGCCCGGATGCATAGCCTGTTCTGCCACTTGTGATTCTGCAGCCGTATATTCCTACAATTTGCGGATCAACATATAATACGTACATATAATAGTGTTACTCTGCCCTTTACCTAGTTATGCATGTTTATGACACCATTTACCCATGGATGCACCAACTCCAAATTCCGGTTGTTGATCTCCGTAAGACAATATCCAATGGTATCTTTACCTATCTGTGCCAAGCCCTCATCAATCTTTTCGAAAAGAGCAGACCAATTTTTCCGTGTTACCTTAACATCGTCATCCAACATGTTCTTCTTTACATAATCTGCAATATCCATATAATACGCTTCCCCAGGTGAAAAGTATTGTCCGCCAGTAATGAGAGGATCTCCAATACTTCTGATGAGAAGTACCTCAAATCGTTCTTCGGCGCCTTGTGGAGGTTGGACCTGTAGAGCACCCGGTAAAAGTTGGCCAAGCAGGCGGTAAGCAGTAACGAAATTGCTAATAGCGAGGGTATATTGAACGAAATCGACATGACATCCATCGCTACTCAGTGGGACAAACTTTTGTCCCAGAAACCCGAATTCCATAATCAACTGGCACTCCCAATCGTTTGCTGAAAGTAAAGTCTTGCTAAAGCGGCGCAGGAGGCCTGTGACACTGTCGCCGCTCCAGTCATCAGGGACACGCTCAAGACATTGCATGACGAACCATGAATGCAGAAGACGGGTTGCAATTTCCACGCGGTCATGTTGACCATTTGAGGAAACATCGTCAGTCGCACTCCGTAGGCGGGTCAGGATGTGGTCGATAAACTTCAAGCACGAGTTCATATTTTTATCCTCGAGCTGGTCAAACAATCCGCAGAGCAGAACAGGAACAGCCTCTGCCAGATTAACGATAGACAATTCGTCTACCAGTTTGGTAACGAGAGGATACGAATCAGCTGTCTGAACGACAATTTCCAGGAACTCCAGTAACAGTTTGTCCGGGTCGGAAGGAATTTCGGGGAGAATCGGATACCTCCAAAAAGAGTGTTCGTGAAACAAGCCACATTGCTGCCAGTCCTTCAATTTCTCAATCATGCTATCGCGGAAATACATGTCGCTCTTGGACCAGTTGAGGGCAACTTTCAAGGCTGTGGCGAGCTGGTGAGTGTTGTCAAAGCAATCCATCTTTGTCTTTTCGCCATCTTTGTTGAACTCGTATCGTATTGTCTCGTGGCATAGAAAGCGGGATTTGACTAGGTGGCCAGCAAGTAATCTTTCAGCTTGCTCAATTGATGACCAGTCACAAAATGCAAGGCATTCGCGTCCGAATTGCGTGTCAGTAATGAAGTCGAACGCACATCTGTGTATGAATTCGATCCTTTTCAAGGAATAGTCCCGAAGGGCTTGATTTCCAGCCCAAGGAAAACCATCCGGATTTCCGTATGTCGTTAATTCGAGGAGACCTCGGGAAACCAACTGCAATCGAGCTTCTGTCCTTATGCACCTAGCTTGGAGGCTGTCTGGCAGAGTTTCTCGGCCAGCCCTCCATATTTCTGTAAGTGGTTCATTCTGTACGGCTGTAGCCATGACGAGTAGGGAGCGCATCGAATTGAGAGGAGGTATACGAGGGTGCCAATTTTCGATATAAATTTTGTTTTCGATGTTGGTAGCCATAAGAGCTAATTTGAAAAAGCGAGAAGCATCAAGTTTGTAACTTGATAAGTTCGCATCATCTCCGGGCCGATTCCACATATCGACCAAGAGGTCGTGTATATCCGATGGCGTCTGTGCGAGTCGCTCCTCAAATTCGTTGACGCCACCTGAACGTATTGCGCGATTGAGGCTCTTAACGGCCAAGACCACCCAGAGAAACACGCCGTTTGCTTTCCTTACAACTGTCGATAGAAGTCGAAGTTGATCAAAATAGCTTAGACCAGATACTTCTAGCCTATTCTGCGCATACTGGTAGATATCGTCCTTATTAAGTTGATGGGTTCTGAGGCGGGGTTTGTCTGCGAAGAACTGGCAAAAATGACCCTCTTCCCTACTGGATGCACATAGTTTGATGTTGTCGAGACTCAACAAGTCGTAAATAACCTGGGTATTCTGATGCTCACTCCACGGTAGGTCCTCAAATTCTTTTGCCTCGTCCAGGCCATCGAGGAAGAGGCAAAAAGAGTTGCCTGAGAATTTGATTGCCCAGCAGAGAGCTTTTTTTAGCTCATTCACATCCCAATCTCCACCATCTCGTTTATCTTGAACATTCGGCTGTTCAGTCCATAGTCGCTGGGCGAGACCACGGTTCTTGTGGAGCACTTGATAGAGAAGGGAACGTGTCATACCTTCTATGTTCTTCTGTAGCGGCTGCCCTGGCTTCCAGAAATAGTGAGTGAGGATTCGAATATTGCTATGCTGGGCTTGCAGATGCTGCAAGGTAAGGGGATGTGTTGCAAGGAATTTCATGAGCGAGCTTTTTCCAGAAGCCGGCTTGCCGCTGATCCAATATTGCCGTGCATCTGACTTTAGCCAGACCGGAAATGAATTGAGACCTGAAAGTCCTACCGTAAAGGCCGGCCCAAATACATTGCCTGGGTAGCGGTCCTCTGGGCCCTTGAAGACCCAATCGAAAGTCCCAGGGCAGTTTTGAGAGATGTGATTCCTGCGGCTGTTCATCTCAGGGAATCGGAGGCTTTGTAGTAATTGGTTGTGCTCTTGTTCGAAGGCTTTACTCTGGTCGCGTTGGGCCATATCCTGAAATTCTCGGGACACTGAGTCACGGAAACTCGAAAGGGCGCCATTCGTCGTAGTGAAACCTGTGTTGATAGCTGCACGTGTTGTTTCATGCTCCTGGGTAACGAAGTTCCTTGTCTCGCGTGACTCAATTGAAAGGTCGGACATCCATGTACGGCCAACACTCAGCTGTTTAATGACTGACTGTAGGTTGGTGTTAAGTTGGTGAAAGGACTGTTGGGAAGCGATTTCTGCGGCCTGAGACTGGTTGCATATACGGTGCAGAACAACACCATGGAGAAGGCTTTCATATCTTCTGAGGTTTGTCTCCAGACCATCGAGTTCCTTTCCTTGCCAAAGAGATGCTAGACTCTTTTTGACAACCTGTAACTTCCCGCGAAATCTACGCCGAGATGCATCATCAAGATGAAGCTCCGAGAATTTAGACTGCAGTCGGGTCATTGATTCTTCGAGCTTTTTGCCAATGTCAATTATCTGCTGTTGGTCTCGGGTCGACGGCAGAACCTGAGAAGCTGAGCTGTTCATATCATCGAAGCAAGCTTTCGCGCTCTCGAGGTAGGATTTCAGCCTGGGATCAGGACTGTGTTCATCCCGAACGTGTTTGTAAACTTGGAGGATATCTCTGCCGAAAGTGACGATCTGCATCGCATTGCAGAGAAATCCTATGCCTGCGATCGCCGCCTCGGCACCGGACATTTTCGGCCTGCGTTCTTAGGTTTCTAAATATTTGAAGAAAGTTATTAGGTTCAGAGGCGGCTTTTGAGTGTGAGAGGATGAAAAAGAAGAATGAGAATGCTGAGTTGGCTGAGTGCGGGGTGACGTGTCAAGGCGAACCAGTTTGCGGCTGAGCGAGGCAGACACTTTGTAAAATATTGTATTGGAATTGTTTTTTCACTCGCCATTGACAACATCAACATGTCGTATTTTCTCCAATCTGCATAAGGCTCACAGTTCAATTAAACCTAACATTTTATCTTAACCTCAGATAAATATATGTACTTGATCTTGTAACTATATAACAGTAAAGGTAATTTTGGGGAGGTTTGCCACGCCTAGATGCTCTTAAAGACGGAAAGACTTGACAGAGCCTTTCCGGGCCACGAGAACAAAGTGTTGGAAGGGCACGAAGAGCCAAGAGCCTGGTTGTTCATCCAAGCAGGTTCCCAGTAGTACAATCCAGCTCCACCCTTGACCTTGCTAACGATGCTAGCGACCTTCTTAATAAACTGAGTCTGGCCATCAGCTGAGAAAGGAATGTTCTTCATGTCGCTGGGGAATGGCTGAGCGGGCGAAGGGCAAGACGTAGGCCAGTCAAGCTCGCTGACAAAGATCTGCTTGCCCCATTTGTTGGCCATGTTGGTAAGAGACGTCTCGAGCGCAGAGAACGTAGCGCCTGATCCGTAGAAGGGATAGTATGACACACCCATGGCGTCAAAGGCACCGAGGGTAAGACCCTTTTGGTTGAGGACTTGGGTGTAGAAGTATTCCTGTGTACCCCAGTCCCAGCCCTTGTCGAGATGAATCATAATCTTGGGCTTGGGGCTGATGGAAGAATCTTTGATACCATACGCCGCAGAGTTGAGAAGACGTCCGATGTTGTAGTAGGATTTGGTCGACCCGGTGGGGAAGAGAAGACCGGCGGTGATTTCATTGCCAATGGAGATAATCGCAGGAGGAACACCAGCAGACTGAAAAGCGTTGGAGACCTGCTGAGTATAGTTGTACAGTCTCCAGGACAAGTTATCGATATCTGTAGGCCATCCAGAAGGAATAGCCTGGTGACCAGGATCAGCCCAGGTGTCGCTGAAGTGAAGCGTCAGGTAGACGCTCAGGCCCGCAGCTTTAGCACGCTTAGCGAGCTTGAGATTGTAGTCGAGGTTATAGTCGCCGTTGGAAGGGTTCACCCAGACTCGTTGGCGGACTGAGTTGACGCCATTTACAGCGAGGATTTTCTCGAGAGGTTGAGCGGAACCGCTGGCAGTGTATTGAATGCCCTTTTGTTCCTCGAGAAGAACAGAAGACCAGTCGACACCCTTGTAGGTCAATGCCAAAGCGACCGAGCAGTAGGAGAGAAATGCCAGAAATCGAAGGAGTACCATTTTGACGATCGTGAGGAAACTCAAACAGCTAAGGTCTACTCGACGGATGGCGTTCCTTTAAGTAACAGCTGACCATCCCTTTGTTGTACCATAAATACGCGGAGCTGTGTAGGATCCGTACAGGGATCTCCGTTATTCCTCCAATCACATCTCGGACGAAGTATGTTTCACCAATTATTCCGACATGGGTCTAGCGCTCCTTAATGAACGATGAAACCTCGTGAGTGAAAGTTCGGAAGAGAACTACCGTAATCGGGTGTCTAGAAGCGGAGCTAGAAGTGCCGGCTCCGAGGATTGACATGCTCTAAAGGGACTTGTGCATGACTTTCATCCGCCCGAATGGGAATGCGTGGACAATATGGTCACGCTATTGCGACGGGGTAATGAGATGATGTCTATTTCTAATTAGGTTCTGTCTGCTGGAATAAGCTCTCAGCCAGAAGTCTCAACTGCCAATAATACATCTAGATAACAACTTAGGCATTATACCCAAATGACTGACGAATTGCTACAGCGTAGAGCTGATGAGTGGGAAATCTGAATGATGACTCTTTGGAGGTCCACAAGGAAGCTCACTTCACACTCTGTCTTCATGCGTTGCGAAGCTTCCCCTAGAAGCGCCATGATCAATTTACGCGGAGACGTACAAAGCTAGGCCAATTCTGCACAAGGCACTAGAAAGCTCTAGACTACTACCATAGTGAAATCCTGAATGGGTCGAGGATTAGTTGCGGGAATTGAAGAACACTTGATAGAAACGTTTTATATATTTGGTAGGGTACCATTCTTGCGATTTATTCCATAGTACCTCCAATAATACTCATCCATGCCGAGTCTCTTTCAACTTGAGAAGTCTGGCAGTCCCTGGTTAGATACTATGTACGCCCATATTCATTTAAAACACCCAATATAAAATCTTAACTCAGTCAACGTCACGACGCATAAAAGCACGACGCCGTTCCTCCATATCGCGAATCATGTACCGTGAGAACTCAACCTTACTGTTTGAAGTAGCGATCATGCTTTTCCGACGCCCAGGGAGTAGTTTGGCATCGTAAAAAGCATACAGTGAAGGCAAGATCTGCACCCAACGGTCGCGTATCCGATGAGAGCACCATGAAGGAACCGCTCCTCGAAGATCCCAAAACCGCCACCCATTTTCCTGCCGCCGATACGCATCTCTCCAGAAACAATCTTCAATATCCCTGAGCCTATGAGGACTCCCGCTAGCCAAGAGCTCCATCAGCTGGAGATCGTGAACCCCAGCGAGTTTTATCTTGAACTCGCTGTACAGTGCATTAGAGTTTTTCTTGACATCGAAAAAGACCTTGATGATATCCTTGGACGTCAGAATACCCTTGAGAGTCGTCATGCGCGAATTCGAATTGACCCGCCAGAAGGTCATGGCGCCGAGCCAGGACACATCTATGAGGTAGACGCGGTGAGAAACGGCGTTGTAGATCTACATAATGGAGATTCTGGTTCCGTTTCCGATATAATTCCCTTCGAGAGTGATGAAAAGTCGAGGCTTAAACATTAGGATATCGGTAAGATCGTGGAGGAGATTGTGCAAGGTATCACGATCATCGATCCAGATGATGCGTGGTTCGGATTTATAGGTGGGTATAACGTCGTGTTCTGTTTGGGGATTCATGGTCGGTATTGTGTGTTGTGAGATGAAATGGAGAAATAAGATGGGAGTCTGATGATGGAAGAAGTTTCGGTGGGGTGGAAGTCCTTGATGTGTTTGCGTAGGGCCTGTGTGTCGTGGAAAGGGGTATTTTAAAATGAAGGGGAAAGAATGCAACGAGGAAGAGAGCGCTTGTGTCCAGGATGAATGATCTGATAGTTGCTTGCGGAGAGGAAGGGCTGGATTATAGTCGTTGAAATTAGAAGTTTTTTTCTTCTTTGCAAGAGACTTGTGGCTGAGAGCTTAACTATTCCGGCAGAGAGAACCTAGATATCAGAATTAGTTAGGTTTGTTACACGCACATTTCATGAACGATACTATTGGTCATAGTGAGAAGTGACTTTGGACACCAGGAGAATGACCTTCTTATTACCCTTGATGCCTAAAGTTAGATTCGTTGACTTTGTCATAAAGAGTATCCTATTCGAGGATATGTAAAATTAAAGTCTTTTGACTTTCTGCGTGCAAATCAACTGGCTCCTCCTAAAAAGTCAAAACAAAGATGAGCCAATCGTCGACGAACTGGTGTTTGTGCAACAACGAGAACAACACCGGCGACAATGCATTGGCTACCAGATACTACGGCGCGGTGAGTCATAAGACTTGTAAAATGAAGCATGAAATCATCCTAAGCTTAGGTAAGTTTTACTCTAAACTTGCCTAAAGTCACAAAGATCATCATAAAGTACCCTAAGTTTTCATAAACAGTCCTAAGAATTTATAAACCTAATCATAATCTCGTCAAATTTATATAAAGCTGCCAGAATTTCCAACCCGAGAGCTCATTGCCAAGAACAACTACCCTTCGAATTATATATTTCTAGTGCTCCGACTGGTGATCGAAGAGCATGCGCATAATCATGCGCCCGAGGCAACTCCCTAAAATAGCATAAAATGCATTTTGGTGCCGGGTAAAGGTAGAAATATATTTAATTTCCTCACCACCCACAACATCCTCCTTTAGATCTGGGATCGAGCGATGGATGGCCTCCTAGACCACCAGTTTTGTCTCAGTGTTCATGACGTGGTCAATCCACACGCGTCGGAGAAGGCTCGGAAGGGATTGCGCATTTACTGCCGTTTCCCAGGTCCTCCATAGGATTTCAGACATCCTGGCCTCCAGGGATGGCCTGTTCATAAACCAGTAGTCGAACTGTCGGTCCAGTTCGGCTACCGCCAAGATAGAGCTCTTGGGAGCTGTCTTTATCAGGGCGCAGTGATTATGCATCGTTGGCTTGCTGGTCACTTCGCAGTAACTAAGATCGTTTGTATTAACATTCTCCTGTCGGAGAAATGTTTCCGATTCTTCGGAGAAAATTTGTCGGTTATTGGGATTTTGGCCATGATCTACAGTGTAGCGGTCTTCGATTGATTGATGAATTCCCGGCGGCGTTGTTGGATGCCGAAGCTCGGCGACAAGTCACGACCTCTCTGTAATGCATCAACGTACAGTCTGAATCTGGCGTTGCTTTGCTCTGGAGTGCTTCGATCGGGATCTAGGGTATTTCCTTAAGGGTTTGGTGCGCTCATGGCGGCGAAGAGGCGACGGCGGGGGCGTTTCCAGCATTTGAAAAGGCGAAAAATTGGAAAAGGAAAGACAGCAGTAACAAAGAGGTGACGTTAAGGAAACGGAGAGATGGTGGGCTCGTTGGGCTCGTTGGGCTCGTTGGCGGAGAACCTGGGACTAGTCGCCAGTCAAGGGATGATACAACATCAGACATCCTGGCCTCCAGGGATGTCCTCCAGACATACCAGTAGTCGAACCTACGTTCAAGTTCGCTTACTATGAATGTTTCGCTCCGGGGAGCTGTCTTGACAAGTGCGCAGTAATTATAGTTCCATTCTGGTATGCTGTAGACCTCGCAGTAACTGAGGCCATTGGTGTCGACATTCTCTCGTCGGAGAAATCTTTCTGGTTCGGCGTTGAGGGGCTTGACCACTGAGCGGTACTCCTTGTAGACAATCTTGTATTTGGTGTCTAGAGGTGGGTGAACACCTCGAACCTTCGTGGTGTCGCGTAGGTCGGCGACCCTTCTCCAATGCATGCTTGTAGAGTTGGTACCTGGCATTTGTCTGCTCAGGTGTACTGGTATGGGATCCAGTTCTTTCATCGGATCAGGGGACTCTCCGCGAGGGTTCGTGTTGGTCATTTCGACTGACTATCGGCGTAGGATCCACGAGGCAGTGGCGAAAAAAAAAACAGTTTTCGGGAGTCAGAGAAAAGGAAGATTGAGAACAGAAAGAACAGCAGATAGCAGTAACAGAGAGGTGATGACAAGGGAACAGACGGATGGCGGTCTTGCTGGGTGAGAAATCTGGTAGTATTCGGTAGTCAAGAGAAGCTTTAAAAAACAAGACAGTAGAAAAGAAGTCGATATCGGCGAAGGGGATTTGGCCATCTTTGGGGTTGGGTGCGCGCTGCTCCCTCTCGGTGAATGGCCTCCTAGACCACGAGTTTCGTCGGCTGGTTCACAATTGTATCGATCCAAATGACCTGAGAGAGGATAGTGACTGCGACTGCCCATGGGGACTTGGACGAAGGCATGCCAGCTTTGACATGATTGCCTCGGTACCGGCAATTGACTGGCCGTTGTTGCGTTCAGGTTCGCTGATAACGAGGACACCTCCGCGATCGTTTGCCTTGACTGTGACGACAGGCCATCTCCGCGCGTCTGACTGCACACTTCGCACAAGTTTAGGCTGTTTGTGTCGATATTATATGTTCACAGAAAGCGTTCCGTTTGCTTGGAAAGGGCTTGGGTCTTGGCCGCCCAAGTCGGTGGCGTATGTGCCTTGGATAGGGGGGTGTATAGCGACAGGCTGGGTTGGATGGCGCATTTCGGCGACGAGTCGCGACTGATGGGGATTGCAGCTTGATCAACGACCGGTGGAGGAGAATGCCCAGAGGGCGGAGAAGAGTTTTCGGGTTGGTGATGAAAGGATCGAGGTCTGGATGACGCACAGGGAAATGTGTATCAGAAACGGGACGGTGAGGGCACAGCTAGACGGGTTTCATCGCGAAGACGGTTGAAAACAGTTTGGGGGACAAAGGAATGGACTTGTGCGTTTGATGTTGTTGAAATGGTGAGGATTGAGCAGGCAGAGCGACGTTGCTGTAGTCTGTTGTTGTCTCCTTCTCACCACTCAGAAGCTACATGACGTCACTCCCTCCGAGAATCGTTTTGCATAGGAACAAAAAACTCCAAATTTCAACAAACATGTCCAAATAAAATCATCAAAAAGTCCTCTAAACTTATGATAATTTACCTAAATCTCTTCGTCCCTTAGGGTCGGTGGCCTAAATTTTCATCCCTCCCTTGCCGTTGGTAGTGCGAAGTAGATGCATGGTCAGCACCTCACTGAAATTTACAGAGGCTACTGTGCACTGAAGTCCCTGCGATGCCTTGAAGAACCTGAAGGCCCACACTAACCAACTCAACTTCCTTATCGCAGCCCGGGGACGAGCCATTAACTCAAGAGCCTCAGAATGCTGGATTGAACTCTCCTCCAGATCGTCATTATCCGCTTTCAGCGCTCGGCGACGCTTCTGAGGAGTGGCTTGCGCTGCTCCGCGACGAATACGACCCTGACCAATAGTGCGGACAACGTTGCAAGAGGTCTCCTTACTGATAGTCCCCACAGCTGATGCCTCACATCACGCGCCTCACACACGAGGTCGCCTTACCTCCGGCGATGAGACGTTCCATGCCTTCAATTAAGTCGTCGGGGAGTTCCATTGGAGGGAGCTTTGCCTTCTTGCGATCGTTCTCTCCATCGAACGGCGTCTCAAAGGCAGTGGGAAGTCGTTCCAGTACCACAACAAACGTATTGGCCTCACGGCATTCGCGGGCGTAGGCAGTGACGGTCCGGCGAAGATTCTCCTCAATAGTCGCGTTGTCGTGGATCTCAGGTAGGAAGCTCCCGGTTGGAAGCAAGTTCCTGTGCTTGGATAACAGGAGTAACGCCGTTTCGGTTGCGAGAAGTCGTGCGACAAGGGTTCGAGAGAGCCTCAACAAGGTATCGGAGAGCAGACGCTGCCTCAAGAACACACTGCATAACCCGCCACTTTTCGAAGCGAGTCAGCGGTCGATCGGTGCTGAACTCGGAGTCAAGGGCGTTCCAATAAGCCTGCGTAACACGCATGGCTTCAGCTGTGGAGGGATCTATCTCTGCGTTAGGCCAAAGGACGCAAATCCATTGACTATAAGGCAATACATACAGCAGTGTATGTCTTTTGGTCCCTCTTGTAGAGCGTGCATCGAGGCGGCGTTTCACGCCCGTCGCGATGGGCAGAGAGGACGCAATGGAGGCATGGGAGCTCAGCGTCGGCCTGGCGATCAAAGCCTGTCTCTTCGTCAAATTCATACTGGTCAAGGGCAGTTGCGACAGCGGCGGTAATGGACATCTTGAGACGACGGGTCGGCGTTGAGGGCTGAAAGTTCTTGGAATTGTGGGCGCGAAGAGTGTATGTTGAATGCAGAAAATTTCAAGAATGTGAAGACAAGTTTAGCAAAACAGACTGCGATAAGGAAGAAAGAAAAACACGTCTAAAGGTGAGAAGAGATTCTTTCCAAAGAGATGCTGGTTCTTGCGTAATGTCAGGCAGACACTGCCGACAACTGGCACACCAGATGCCAGCCTTGATTGAATTGGACTGGAAGTCAAGGCTCCATTACATAAACCCGGCCTTCTCGTTCTGATTAATTTGTGCCTTGTACAACAAATGCATAACGGAGAGATCCATTTTTCATACGCTGGGTTCAAGATTAGGCATTGTCGATGCTAAGTCACCCCTCATAAGACGTTTTAAGTAGGTACCTAGTTGGGTTCGCATTCCGGGCCAAGTCACATGCTTCAACCTAACTTTTATGCGTTCAATTAGATTACATAAAGAATTAGACCATATCTGGCGTCATGAAAGTAAGTTTCGGCGAATTGACACGCCACGTATGTAAAGTATCACCATTGCCATTGGTGCCACCAGTAACAGTGCGATGTGCTGGCCTAAAGTTCCAACAAACTCATCCCCAAAAGTCAAATTTGAGTGTCAAGAGCATGAGTGACTCATCAAGACTCCCAAATTTCACTATAAATCTGTTCCTGTTCTTTTGATCCATATCCCTAAATATTTCATACTCTCGCCAACCTCTATCGTCGAAACTCATCGGATCAAAAATCTACAAAAGCCATGGCAAACTCCCCGCCACTGACGACATCGGCTCCTGGGAGCAACGAACAGGAGATCATCTCCATCAGTACCCCTGGAGATTCTACTTATCGTCTTTCACCAAAGAAGGTATTTAACCCAGCTTCCATTCGCATGGAAGATGGCTACAACGAGAATTATCTCGAGCCCACAATAGCGGCTATCAAAGAGATACCAGATCTTATTTACAAGGAACTTGAAATCATGTTTTTCGAGGATGCCGCAGCAAATATACGGATGTGTTCAGATCTCAAGATTGGATGGCGCGCAGATATACCGATGTGTTCAGATCTCAAGATTGGATGGCGCCGCGCAGATCACTGCATGACAGTAATCAACACACCACGGGTTTCAGAGCTTATAGTTGGACCCTATCATCTTGACGACTGGTCAAATAAAGAAGTAATGGTCTATTTTGAACATGAGTCAGCCGACATCTTGGACAGCCAAAGGATAGCCAGGTATATATTCCGAGAGTGGTTACGACTCCACAACGGCCGACCATTCTTCCAGCGCGGTGGCTTTTTCGGAAAACCTTTACTCTTGACAGAAAATGGCCCTCAGAATCTTGAACAGCTCTCGGCCTCTCATGCAGACCTCTCCGAATACGTATCCACTCATGTAGAGCACTTGGTGGAGTTTAAGCGTGGGAGAAACTGGCGTTCTAGTTACCCAGGAGAACAACCACCTAAGGACGAAACCCCAGGCGACATACGATCTTGGCAGGAGCATGGCTACCACATGTCCCATCTGTTCCGCGCTCTGTATCTGGTTGTTGACGAGCAGTCGTTGATAGTGAAGTCAGCCCCATACTACAACGCAAAACGGTTGAAAGGCTGGGACAGGATTCACGACATGGACCGCCCTGTGGAGAGACAGCTGGCTAAATGTACAATTCTCCTGGTCAAAACGGGGGATGATGCACATCTGTCATCACCTATTAGTTTTCTCCCTCTGTTCGAGGCAGGGCTAGCATCCAACGTGAACCGCGACGACTACGCTGGCGGTCCTGGAGACGAAGAAACTGCCGTTAGAGTGAGTCTCGACGTCGCGGTTCGCTTTGTGTGGGATGTGCTGCAAAGGGAGAAGGAGGCCTTTAATGAACTGGCCAAGAGAGACCAAGTGTTGGAACAGGAACAAAATAATCGGTTTCAAGATTGGCTGAAAGATGTGGTGTCTCATTCTGAGGAAGTGGGAATGGATCATAACCTCTATATGTGGTTTGCTTGCCGTCGTGCTCTTGCGAGGGTAAATAACGAGGGTTTTGACCAAAGCCAGGTATATCCAGTTTGTGAGCGATTACGGTCGTGGGAATTATAGTAATTCCGATTCGATCAAACACAAACTCGTGATCACAGTAAAAGATCTCTGAGCAGGAGTAACTGCACCTCTTCCAGAGTTGCTCAGGATCATGGCGTGTTTGAATTTGTGACAATCACGTCACTTCTCCAATTCACAGCATATTTCATCCCGGCGCAGTGCATCATCAGGTTGAAGTTTAGTATTGGTAGCCTGTGGTCTTCTCATGTCTGTCACTGCGCGGTAGGCAGCTGTTTGCCAGTGCCAGCCCACCAGCTAGAACGGAAGCAGTGATACACGGTCAAATTGTTTGTTAGCACACACTCAACGTCAACAAGCAAGAAAATTTTTCACTGTTTTGCTTTTCTCCCTCAAGCATCTCTTCGTGATCTCTGCTTCTGCCCTCTCTTTCAATTCTTCGCTGCGTCTTCGCCGCGGTCTTTTCCCCTTCCCAACTCTTCAAGCGTTCTTTGTTTGCGCTAGCACTCTCGCGATGGCTTCCCTCGACCATATCGCCAACGTCTTCTCTGATTACAAGTACGATGAGAAAGTCGGCTTCGAAGGCGTCAACGGTATACCCTGCCTAGGCTGTGTTTCGAACATCGATCTTGATGTCCGCTGCGTCTGTGTTGCGCAAAGTTACAAAAGAAGCGACATTTGCGTTCTCTGCCACCACAAAAGCAAGGCCTGTGGCTCGGTAGGTCTTCCTCCCAGATGGGTGCGTAATGCCTCTGACTTCATTCCCAGATCCCTTCCGAGCTTCTCGGAGCAGCCCAATGGTACTGGAACTTCATTGCCTGTCGGTCTCGCCGTGATCCCAAATTGGGAGATGGCCGGGAGGTTGCGTTAACCGGACGTGAGCTCTGGCAAATCCGTCGTGCTCTTGATGATTGCGGGCCTGCTTGGAGAAAACTGGAGATGCATCTCATGAACTCGAACAACCTCGAGATCCTGGCTGTTCAAGAGTCAATTGCAAACCGCGAGATTCTCACTCTCTCCCTGCTTCAGTCTGTAAGTCTACCTGTCGCCAAATGCCTTTTGACGATGGGACACCCTCTAACTTATTTGTTCTCCAGGCCGGCCTCATCACCAATGAAGAACTCCAGCGTCGCATTGCTGCTGCTGAGCCACCTTACGCTCGCGCCAGCGGCTGTGTTCGAACTCTGCGAAAGAAACTTGGTGTCTTGGCCGGTTCTGCTTGGATTCCGGTTCCTTCTGGTGAGGATGGCAAGTATAACTCTTTGCCTCGCAACTTCCCTCAGAGCATTGTGGACAGTTTTGTAATACTTCGCCCTTGCCCCGCCCCTCGCTATTCAGTCGTCCACTCTGGAGGCATGTCTGTTCTTGATGGTCAAATGTGATGGAGGCTCACAACTTGAGTCCAATGGGCTACTAGCCGTCATGGAGAAGTGCCGAGCCTTCTGGTGCGGAGAATCAATGTGGCGATGAATGGAGAGATGGTAATGAAAGAGCTGAGGATGTCTCGCGGGGATACTTCGAAGTCGTGTCGGCGATCTTCTCGCTTCCATTCTTGTTGGTCATTGTTCTCTCGATAGTCTAGCCAGGCTCCGAGTCTTGGTTCAATCAATCCTCCAGCGTTGACTGGCTCTCTTGATCCAGCTTTGTTCCGCCACACAATATGTAACTCGGTTGTTAAATGTTTTCCTCCTCCGGTCATGTTTTTTCCCTTGCTCAATTGTGGAGTAGTTGAGACCTTACGTCTGTGCGCGATGCTGCTATCATGTTGTGCCCTTTCATTCATGGACTTTCAGATGACAAGTGACGTTGCGGATTAATTAAATACTTGTCTGACCATCAATATAACTTGCCGTGTACCCGGATCAAAGCCACAAGCCAGGGGAGCAAACAAGTCTATCTGACACAACAAAAAACTTGAAACATCTGGTCTCGATGGAAGGTGCTACAAATATCTAGTCTGACGCGTACTAACATTCACTTTGGCTTTACCCAAGTCTTTTTGTCACTTACGACTGTCTATCTCAGGCCAAGGCTTACTCCCTGGCATCGCACGTTCATCTCATGACACAAACTAACGACAACCTGAAGAGGAAATATAGTCGCATTGACAAGAAACATAATCCGTGTAATTTAACTGGTGTTTCCAAACCATCAGCCCTCCCCTGCTTCCAATTGGTGGAATAGTCCTCACTTCATCAATGCTACGCTCCAATTTTCTCCGCGTCTCAATCCGGAAAGGCTCGAGGTTTCAAGTCCCACTGAAACACACCACGATCGGTTATTATCCCAGGCTAAACTCGCCCTTTATCCTCGTCAATGATCAGTTTTGCTGCGTCTGCATGAATTCCACTGCGGGGACGAGTTTAGCCAAAAAGGCCCATCGGCATATCCGCCATGTGCCGAATCCGTACTGAGGACCAAGCGGTGTGGAGTTCGTTCAGGAACGAGATTCGCTCGCTAGTGGAAACATTTGCTGGCGGAGGATACACGTCCGTTCGATCCATTGGAGCATGGTCAGGAGATGAGATCGATCCATGGGCCTCCACTTCCTTCTGGGGGGGACGGGTATATATCTTGGCTGATACACCATCTCATCGTGTTTTGTTTCCCCATACTTCTTGGCACATCATTCTTTCGACACAGTTCATCATGCAGTTGACTTCCATCATCAGCTTCTGGGCGCTAGCCCTCTTCAGCCTCGTCCTCGCTGCAGAGCCTGTTCCACGAGGTCAGCTCACGCAGGTCAACAGCTATGGCAACAACCCAACCGGCACCAAGATGTCCTTGTACGTCCCCAAGAACTTAAAGGCCAACCCTGCTGTCGTCGTTGCTCTTCACTACTGCGGTGGTACCTCTCAGGCTTATTACCAGGGTACCAAGTGGGCCTCCAATGCTGAGAAGTACGGATTCATTGTTATTTATCCTCAGACTCCTTATTCTGGTGGCTGCTGGGATGTCTCTTCCAAGATGACCTTGACACACGAGGGTGGTGGTTGCAGCACCTCTATCGCCAACATGGCCAAGTATGTTCTCAAGCAGTACAACGGTGATGCCAAGAAGGTTTTCGTCACTGGTGAATCTTCCGGTGCCATGATGACCGTAAGTCAACACTCACCTGCTCTCAACAAAACTGGACTAATAAAACAGAACGTCATGCTTGCTACTTACCCCGACGTCTTCGCCGCTGGAAGCGCCTATGCTGGTGTTCCCGCCGGTTGCTTCGTCAGCCAAGCGAACCAAGCCGCCGCATGGAACTCAACCTGCTCCCAAGGAAAGTCCATCTACACACAGACCCAGTGGGCCAACGTCGTCAAGAACATGTACCCCGGCTACAACGGCGCTCGCCCCAAGTTCCAGATCTACCATGGAACTGCCGACCCTACTCTCAACGTCCAGAACTACTATGAGGAGATCAAGCAGTGGACTGGTATTTTTGGATACTCCTCCACCCCCAAGTCAACTACACCCAACACTCCCGCCAGCCCTTATACTCGCCAGGTCTTTGGTGACAAGTTCCAGGTAAGAAGCGGAGCATAATGAGGTGAAGGATAGAGGCTGACATTTTTAGGCTTTCTTGGGCCAGGGTATTGGGCACGGTAACCCTCATTTCGATGACAACGATCTCAAGTGGTTCGGCTTTATCGTAAGTCATGTCCAAAATCCCACCGAAGCCAGAAACTGACATTCCTTTGTAGTAAATTGCTCCATATCTTTACACAACGGGGTCTTCCGGAATGACCTAGGATACCAGTCTAGGATGCGTGGCCCAAAACACATTAAATTTCTATGAACTATATTTATCCGCCGTAAATATCATCAATACAAGATCTGTATATATTGCATCGAATCTTATTCCTTGTCTGGGTGAAATGGCCGTACTGTAAGCTTAGCCTGCCAACTCTCAATCAGTGGGCCGTCTCCTTGTCCGGTATGATGTATCTAGTGATAGTCTCCTCTGCCCTTGCTGTTGGAGGACCTCTTTCATGGTTCGTGTTCCTGTTTCCGGGGTCCATGAAGTTGGCGATAGCGGTGAACTTCAGAGTGTCGGTACTGGACGTGCGCTGACCTATTACGCGATACCTTCTCCTCCCTTTCTTGTGCCCATTGGGCAGAGTCTGCTTTGAGGTCTTCTATCATTGCCTCAGAATACAGTCAACCTTCTCTTCTCTACTTGTGATAGCAAAATCGACTGTAACTTACTGTAGTAAGTTTCTTATATGCAGTTATATAGTATCCCTGAATTGCCTGGCCAGTTTCAGGGTGCTAGAATTTTGCAAGAAGCTAGGTTAGTCTCGATTGTAGAACTGGCCGGTATATGTTTGCAATTACGAACCTCGTAGTGTCCAGGTCGCACAAGGGCATCGTTCCCGAGATAGCGGCAGATATCCGCTGAAATCACCTCGCGATCAATGCCCTCGCGTGGTACAAAGTATTCATTTTGTCTACCAGTCCTGCTACTACGTAGGTCGTCAGGCGGTACAGCAGACTTCTCGTCTGCTCCGGGCATTGAATGCGAAGTAGGTGGCTCCTCAGGTTGTTTGGAATCGTCGCCTCGCTCGTCCTGACCATCTATCATGACAATCGACCCGGCACTTGAATCACTCTCGCTTCCAATTTCGTCCTCATCATCAGATTCTACCGTTGGTAAAGCGAATAGTGCTAGTTGCTCTTGATGCCGGCCAACGTGGTGCTGATACTGCGGTGCGGATCGCATAATCTCAGCACAAATTGGACACGGGATGCCTTGTTTAATGTCCATGGGCTTCTGGCTCAGATATACAAGCGCATCTAGGTTGCCAGTGTTTACCGATCCCGCGTGTTTGGAAACATGTTTTCTGCATTCGGATGCAGAGGAAAACTCCTTGTCACACCCGAGTGGACATGAGAATAGCTTCCAGTGAATCTGCCTCACGTGTTCCATCCACTGGTACCTCCGGGAGAACTCTCTCCCTGGAGTCTCGCAGTCCTTCTCCAAGCATATATATGGCCGCAAATCGCCATAAACGTGCTTTCTTGAAATAATTTTAGCTAAG
The DNA here is from genome assembly GCA_013395995.1 of Fusarium pseudoanthophilum. NCBI lineage: Eukaryota > Fungi > Ascomycota > Sordariomycetes > Hypocreales > Nectriaceae > Fusarium > Fusarium pseudoanthophilum. Next base: position 616 of record JAAOAR010000102.1, on the reverse strand, counting down.
GCTCTGAGACTTGGGTTGGAGAACATACTTCCAGGAACTTCTAGTGTTCGCAACAATGATTGTGTAACAAAAAGGGCATTCGAATGGCCCCTCTGATGACTCTTCGGCAAGGGAGGGAATCGACATTGGTTTACATCTGCCAGCGAAGTGGCGTATGATGTTTGGGAAAATCCTGAGTCTGAGCCCTCGCCCCCAATTCCATCTATGAGCAAAGGCTGACCACTAGCGGTATCTTTCAGATGCTCTGGAAGTGATGAAGCAATCGTCTCGGCATCACCTCCCTCGTGGGTGAGACCCTGCAATAGCTTTGCACGGTGAGCCAATCTGTAATTAAAGAACTGACGCCGTCGACTTATCGCCTTGCCTAGTCTTTCAGCCAGGAGAGGCTCTATGTTTTTGAATTTCGAGGAGACGTGTTGAATGTCAAAGATCTCATAGTGGGATGTATCGATTAAGTGAGACTTGATGAAGCGATCATGCGGTGCAGGGTTTCGTATCGCCACGCTCAATCGAAGGAGGCAGTTCACCACGTCCGCGATATCAGCAGAAATCTGATTTAATTCTCTATCATGATCATCAGGCTCTTCGATATCTTCTAGGTTCTCTCTGCTAGAAT